>OMLP01015596.1:19643-33387 GCA_900302685.1 Spondyliosoma cantharus | reverse complement strand
TTTACTTTCGTCTTGCTTTGTTCAAGTTTTCCAAGTCTTCTTTTTTCGGCAACTTCAAAAACACTTTTCCTTTTGCGGTCTCCGGGCTTGTTTTGCGCTGCCATCATCAAAATTGGTGTGGAGTAAGCTTTTACAATTGAGTTTAAATACCAGTAAGCTGTTCCTTGACATCACTGGTTGACTACTGACAGCTGCGCGCAGGATGTCCACAGCTGCGCATCATCAGGGTTGAGTAAATTACGTACGTTACAAACGTAGCTCACTTGCGAAAAAAAGACAGTTGATTGACGTACTCAACGACCAATACTGAACGGCTAGTGGTCGTTCTTTATTGGCTACTGTTTTTTGGGCCCCACCACGTCCACACTTTATATTTATTTTCACTTTTTTTTTGGTTTTTCATAAGTAAGGGGCTGCTACAGGTCTCTCCAGTAGGTTTAACAAGGGTTTAAAATATGATAGAAATTAAACATCCTCTGTACCACCTTTAATGCAAAGGAACTGCAGTTATCAAATTGATATAGAAAAGTTAAATATAAGACAGTATTTCCTTTTCAAATATAGACGAGCAGATATTCTCATGGCATTCCTTGATAGAGTTGTATCCAGTGAAACACAAACACGAGATAGTATGATTTCACTGTCGGAAAATGGGTTGCGCTGGACTTAACAGGGAATTTGAAGTAACATTGTACACATTGTACATGGAACAGTTGGACCATGCACATGTTCTACCATCTTATTTTCCTCCCAGTCTATAGCATTTACTGAACATTGGTATGTTCCAGAGGGAAATTCGAGAAACTCTTTTTTTCTTCGAAAGGAAAAACAAAAACAAATTTGTGATGTTGCCTTGTACCCCGTACCCCTGGAGTGCAACTCAACATCATGACATCATGTTAACCTCAATCTGGGAAAGTATCCCCTATCCAGAGCCATCAAAACAAATCAACTTTCACCGGTGTGGTCTGTTTTATTCCACAGACATAAAGAGGCTGTGGGGGTTCTGTTTTTGAAAACATGCTGGTCTTTATAAATCTGTGAAGGGCTGTCCCTGAGCTAAACCAGGGTCTTACTGTCAGTACTTCCTAGTACATTGATTTAATGAATTAACTTGGTTGCTGTCTATCACTGTTGGATATCATGACTACAAGTAATGTCTGAGAACTTTGAAGTGTGTATCTGTGTCGAGCTGTGTTGATTTATTCACCACTGCAAAGTACCAATGAGCGAGTCTCTGCATCATAAACTCCAAGATAAAGAACAACATGTTTTTTAGACTCTTCAGTGTGTGCATATACGCCTAAGAGAAGGGAAATGTAACTATTACTCCATGCTCAATTTCGCCAAACTAATCTTGTTCTCTGTTTGAGTTGCTGCCTTGCTTATATGACCTTTTACACTTCCCAGCTGTTTTTATTAGTTGTGAGAGTAAAACACTTCAGAGTCTCAATTAGGACACATGATTAGAAGTGAAACCATCTTGGCTATGTGTTTTACCTTAAGCCTTCAAGTTATTATCGTCCACAAACTAATTAGCAAGTTCTTGATAAGCGAGGGTAGACCCTTCTGTTGCCATAGCAACAGTTAGACTTAATCACAGTGAAAGGATCGTGCTGTCGGTTAGCTCACAGAGCACACGCCGCCTTCTCATGAATTTGTGTTTGCTTCATTTTGTTTCTAGTTATTCATTCTTTGTACAAATTATGATTTTTTTTTTCATTGTCTTGCTCCTGAGAGGACTCACATAATTGGAGAAATCAAAAAGAGGTTTAGAGGGTGATGTCAAAACGTTGCATCCAAAACGCAGTGTTCTCAGCCTCATAAAATAAAGACAGCAACTTATTGTTGCAGATTTACGATTATGGAAGGGGCTGCAGATTTGGCACAATTGCCTGTGCTAAAATAAGATGTAAATTCTCCCTATTCAGCATTTAAAGGACATGTTAATCCTCAAATACTGTACCTACTCTCATACTAAACTGTACATTGTATATTCTGAATCTTTGGTGAATTCTAGGAGCAGTTGTATGATATAGTGCAGTATTTTAACTTCTGTTGTACCAATTTGTCCCTAACCTACTTAGTGTAATGAACTGATTTCCCACCTTTTTGAGAAAGCCTTTCAACAACCTCAATTATTTATCTGTCATATATCAAGCAAAAGGTTTCAAAAAACAGTCTGGCTTTAGCTTCCAAGACGGAGTATTTGCTGCTTTTCTCACTTTTATATTATGGTAGATAAAATATCTGAAGGTTTTGGACTACTGGCCAGACAAATCAAGAATAGACATATTTGTGAATATGTTGATCCTTTTATTTATTTCAATTTGAGATTAGATAAAATAAATGTAAGATAAATCTAACTAAGAAGGTAACAAATGTAACCTATAAGGAAATTAAATAAACCAACCTCTGATATATGGTAGAAAGTAAGTTTGAGTTATGTACTTGAGTTATCATCTGAAAGGAGCAAATCACCTGTGGGAGCCCGTAGCTGCTTCACCAATTGCCTTCTCGCCCACACACTCATTTTCATTCAAGCGTACATACTGTAAGCACCTGACGCATGTACGCCTAACTTCACATTGATGGAGCCATATCATGTCAGGTTACTGCTTTCTATTCAGGTTTTTTTTCAGTGGAGAAATGTGATGTGATTCTTTCAGATGGATGTCTCCACTCAGTTTTTGACTGTTGAACTCTTGCGCTTTGACTCCGATGGATTGGCATCATCAGTTTTTGATAACTGGTGGATCTTTTGCGATCAGACTGCTTGCTACCTGCGCTGGAAGCATCTCTGTCTGACATGATTTCATCCTCATTTGTCACTGCTCAAGTGATTTAGAGCATCCTTTTTCCTTTTATTTTTTTTCTCCAACTCCTTAAGTGTTGTTCCTGCTGCTCCCAGCACAACCCTTACAGTTCTACACAATACAATACAATAACATAAATCAACATGGTTAAATCAATTCCCCACCATAACCCCCCCCAGTTAGCCCCAGCGACCGCCGCACGTACAGCACCTCGCTGATTGGCGGCCGAGGTTGCTTCTTTGGTAAATAAAACATTTATAGAGGCTCAATTAGCGAAGCCTGTTGAGTTTGCGGCAGCTGTGCTCGCCAGCTGTTTTTTAAAGGAAGAGTGATTCAGCGAGGTGAAACGAGGGAGAAGAGGATGTCATGAACAGGCAGGGAAAAATGAAAAGGGAGAGATGAAGCAGGCAGAGTTTGTTTTTGATTCTGTATGGACCCACTCTGTTTTTCAAACATAGGAGAAGTGGTTTGTCAGTGTGTAAAAACGCATCTGTATCCAGTGTAGTTAAGCTCTCTAGCGTTGATCTGATTCATTAATATTGTGAATATTCCAACGTAAATTACAGACAGTGTAACTGTATGCAATTAAGCTTGAAGAAAATGAATGAATTCTTGATTAGAATAAGGACGGCGATGGATGTTTTTAAAAGATTACATTCACCAAATCATCTCATATTATTCTGAGCTTCTGGGATGGGAAAGAGACAATAAAAGGTGTCTGCACTGAAGAATCAATGTCAGGAATATGGCTGGGAATGAAATTGAGCATAATTACGCATAAACAGTTACAATTTACTAGGCCGTTGTTACGGTCAACTATGCCTGTAAAGCCACTTGCCATTTCATTGTAAACCTTATTGTAAAGTTGTAATTCGAGGCATTGATTCGATCCCCTCAACCCATCCTGCTCAGAGCTTTGCAGCGTAGGTTACCACAGCCATTTGCCCCAGTTAAAATTGTGCCATGCTCATGAAACAGTCCTCAGAAAGTTGGCTAACTAATCTTACTTGATAATACAGTCCACAGCCCACCTGAGAGATATTTTCTCCCCATTTCTGGGCGAGCCCCATTCTTAAAATCCACCCACATGTGTTGCTTACAGCACTTCTGTCTTCTTACACAACTCAGTGTTAGAATCTCAATCAAGAAGGCAGGGGTTTTGTGATGCCTGGGTGAGAAGTTGGTAAGGATTAAGTGTCAATTTAATATTTGTTTTTTCTCATGAATCTTATATATAGCCAAGGACCAAAAATAAAGCCTAAGAATCCAAACCTTCCCTCTGCCTGCAGAGCATGAATAATGCAGTTATTATTCAATCTGTGGAAGCCTTTTCGACTGACAGTTGGTGGGCTTTATTAGATGTCTTAACAGGAAGACCCCTATTGCTTAGCCTTGCCATGTGCAGCTGCACTATACGAGACTAGCAACTTTTTCATTTATATAACCGAAAACAGAATTTGAGAACTAAAGACAGCCTGATAGCTTTAGAAAATAAATGCAGACCTAGATCTGCTTCTAATTTTCTGAGGTATAACGTTGGTAGTGCTTTTTAAAGGGTTATCAATGGTGGCTTATACACAATGTATTGACTAAATGTATGAGATGTTGATGCACTAGTCAAATATAAATACTGTAATATGTGGTGAAAAACAACGATTGGATGTTCAGTTCTGAACAAAGGACAGGTACATGCAACTTAAATGCATGTGACTCCTGCATACAAGTCCTCAGTAAAGGGTGTTGGATTTCTTAAGGAAGACTTAACCTGAAGCATTGGTAGTTTTTTTTTTTTATCATCTGAAATGCAATGACCTTTGACCTCGAACACACAGCCATTGGGTCCAAATGGACATACGTTTATGTGACGTTCATGTGTATTTTCATACGAGAAGAATGTGTTTTTGTGTAGGTGTGTATGGAGTAAGGGAAGCTGAAGTGTGTGTGTGTGTGTGTGTAAAGTGTAATGTATGCAAATAAAGAGAGAGATATATACATGAATCCTCTTCACATTCAAAATGCTATTGGTAGTGAAACAGTTCAACATATGCACACGTTACAGTACATATGCATGCTCTTTGCTTCAAATTCATTTCGGCACTAATTTTGTAAGGGCCTCATTTGTTTTGTGTGTAGTTGTGAACCACAAGAGGAGACACAGTAAAGATCAGCGCTGCATGGAGGGAAAGGGAGTCTTGACCGATTGTGATGCAAAGATTGCTGGCAAAGCACATGAGCAGACGGCGCTGAAAGTGGTCTTGTCCTGGCTGCCACATGTCCTTTCTTAATTACAAACCTCCACTGCTGCGGCCTCATTTTAAAAAAAAAAAAGAAAATTAGAATTGAACTTTGTCTAAAAATCATTTCTGACGGCGTGCATATGCTCAATTCATAAAAGATGCTCATTTTGCACCTGTGATCTATAAAACTCAAATCAACTAAATCTGATAGCACCACGAATAAGGGTTTAGTCAGGAATAGTCAGTCAAACTATCGATCTTGTCTCCCAGAAAGGAAGACAAGATCACGGCAATGGTAGAGAAGATTGAAGTCAGGCAACATGTATAATTAAATACACTCCAAACTGCAAATGAAAATGAAAATCACTTATATTACTTCAAGTCTAGACTTTGCTTAAAGATAACATCCTCTCCACATTAAAGTAAGTTGTTATAGATAACTACCTTTTATGTAGCTTTCCATTCAAGTCAAACTGATCCTGAGTCTATTTTACAAGTGTAGCCACTGGGCTTTCTTCCTGGGAGCTCTAGCTTAATTCTGCTTTTCGCTGTCCTTTTCTTTCAGTGGAAGGCTGCACGGATTGGTCAGTGGACTACCTGAAATACAAGGTGCTTCTGGGGGAACCTGTACGGATTAAGTGTGCTTTATTCTATGGATATATACGGGCCAACTACACCCATGCGCAAAGCGCAGGACTTAGCCTTATGTGGTACAAAAGTGCAGGACACGGGGACTTCGAAGAGCCCATCAGTTTTGACGGAACAAGGATGAGCAAGGAGGAGGACGCCATATGGTTTCGACCAGCAGAGTTGGACGATGTGGGTTACTATTCCTGCGTATTAAGGTAAGTTCCTCCTCTTTTTATTTTTTTTAAACCAGCTTTACCAAGAGATTCTGTTCTCTCCATTGCTATTAAATTATAAATTGTTGCTTTTGTGGTTTTTGCTTTCAACTGGAGCAAGCATTCATGAGAAACTCTTCCACCATTTTGGACTTGTTTTTGCCAGCAGCACGTCAGTAACATAGTGGGGGTAAATAACATTTTCTGGAACCCTGCAGGCGAGAGTAAAGCTATGTTAAAGCCCTCCCCTGTTGATTTCTAATGAAGTCTCTCATCTCTGGCCAAAAAGCACTGGTCCTTGGTCCACAGAGCATCGTCTAACAGTATGAGGCCCCTTTGCTTTCACTTTCTATGCTAAATTATTTCTTTATTCTCCTCTGGGGGACAGTAAGCCATTAGGTGCAGTTGGTAAATCCATAACTCTCCGGCCCTCACAAGTCCTTCTTTCTGAAAGCGTGCAGGAGCGAAGAGTGAGATGAAAGAGAATGGACAGAAATTCAGCACAGGAACATTGAAGAAAGGGAAGAGGCAGTAAAGATAAAAATGGAAAAAGCAGGGGACTCATATTATCTTCCTTTTCCACTTGCCTGATGGTGGAGGTAGACAATTGTTTGATTTATGAGTTCTATAATGTGGTGAAATTTCTGGCTTCCTAGCTCATATTGGCAGAAGTTTTCATTAACGTAGAGGTTGTCTGTGGCCGGTTGGAGAGAAAAGGCAAAGCCGCTGTCTTAAAGCCCATAAAAAGTCATTTTTTCACTGGACAGGGGGTACTTTGAAACACTTCTCCCTGAAGGAAAGGAATGCAATCGTTTTTCAAATTTAGAATAATCCACAGAACCATTCACATTTCAACCTAAACACAAACGATTCAGGACATTTGTTACACTGGCTAAAAAAAGGTGAATTATGTACTCTTGAGCAGTTGCATTCAGCATAGGTTTCCCTGTGTTTCACAAGCCTTTAGTCATTACTATTCATCACCATTAGCACTCTTCCCCTTTGCTGTGACGGCCGCCGTGAATAGAAACGGGCAGCACCAGTCCAACAATTCTCATGGCTCTATTCAACGACGTTGGCAGCATTTTCTGGAGGTAGACAATCAGTCAGCTCAGAGTTATTGTGTAATCACGCCGAAAGTAGAGCCATGAGATTTGATTTGGACGAGTAGTGCTGCTTTGTCGCCAGTCTTCACCATTCAGAACCAAATTATGGGGCAACACTTATTTTGCCCATCATGGAGAGAAATAACAATAGTTTCTGAATGCAGAGTACTTTTCCATCGCCCAGGATTTCTCCCTGTAGGCATTTCTTTGGACTATTGTTGCCTATATTTGCTCTGTAGGTCATAACTGTGTTTTTACATCGTAGCGATGACAAGAATGTTCTTTTTTATGCTTTACCCTCAGCTCTAAATATGTGCCAGTCAGATTAAGCATGTTTACAAATCATCCTTTAGGTGGTGGTGTTTAGTTCCACACACAGTTTTAGAAAACGGATACACACACAGGCCACAAGCGCATCATTTTTAACAAACCACAGTGTTTACTGTCAGTAATTATCATTAGTTAGGAAAGAGTGAAAAAAAACTCAAGCCCAAGAACTGTCCATTTATTTTGTGTTGTGATGCACAATTCATCCAAATGAAATTTAGCCAAGTGCAATTACCACATTCAGCAAGAAGTTGCACTTTTTTCTGCTAAAGGTAACATAGAGTGCAATAGAGATGCCCTGGCCTACAAATCTTGTTTTCCAGATGTAAGAAATGTTTGTTTGTTACAGACCCCAACAGATGCCACATGATCGTGATTGGATTTGATTTTTCAGTGAAAATGAAAATTGTGATGCAGAAGTGATCATTCCCACTAATCATTATTCAAATCGGAATCATCATATCTTAACAATTGCATGATAACTTTTTTTTAACCATATCATGCAGCCATAATTTTGTCAAAACAATTGTGTAAAGCTGTATATACTGTACATGTATACATATATGTACATATATAAAGTTTTTTGTTTCCAATTTCAGACAGACCCCACATCAAACTACATGTTGCACATGACTGACATATAATGGCTTTGTAACGTTGATATGGCCAAATAATTATATTTACACATCCAGCAGGCAAAGAGCAGTAGAATTCATTTGGAGTCATGACACATTTTGTCTACTGTCCTTGTTGCTCTGTCTTGGTCTCCATAAAGGCTGCACTTGTATGAGATTTTCATGTTATGATAGTTTCACAGTTTCACAATATACAGTATTACACATTTGATATAATTGTTATCTGCTACAGTGAAAACAGAAGATAATTTGTGTTGAACAAACACTTGAACACAACTTATTTCAATAAGAAAATATATACATACTAACAGCGTGATTATCAGAGCTCTTTCTCGGAAAACAGCCACCTGTAAATAGATGGACACATCAAAACAGTGAGACTGAACAATTACGGTAACGTTGTGGTGAGACATAAACAGTGATCACCAAGACACCATTGATGAGATTTAGATTGATAAGTCTCCCCTAAATAAATAGAATCAAAAGTGAACATATTACATTGGAGCTCCTTCAAGTTAAATCCACCAGCTGTATTCATTGAGCGCCTCAGAAAAGAAAGGAAAAAACATTAATTTGTCACAAGGTGTTTACTGTCAGTTTTGCAACAGTTGACTCAAAGACATACGCTAAATAATGACCAGCGTTGCACATGCTTTATTATATAGTAATAACTTATTAACCTTGTAGGTAAAGGGCGTTTTCTCTTGACTGGCTCATTAGTCAGCTCTATACAGTGGCATACGGTGGCTTTTAACAGGGGGAAGGGCCTTCTTAAAAGGCTTGGGAGGATTAGGTTATTGGATGCTTAGCGTGTGTGTGTGTGTGTGTGTGTGTGTGTGTGTGTGTGTGTGTGTGTGCACGTGCGTGTGCGCACACGTTTGTGTGTGCGTGTGTGCGCGTGTGTCACATGTTTAGTTTAATGCAGCGTTCTGAAGTGTATAGCAGTGCACTAGAGTTGACCACATGGGACCATCAAATTAGAATGATTTATGGTCCTGTATTAGCATATACTGTGAGTTCCGTTGAGCGGAGCCAACAGAACTCACATACAGTAATACATACACATATAGTAGTATGGCCAATGACTGACAGAGCAATAGTTTCAAGGAATCAGACTTTTGATTGCTTTCTCATGCCACATATGAACTAAAATTGGCACTATTTATGGTAGAAAATGTATTCCATACATGTCACGTGATGTCATTCAATGGCAGAGGTTAAATAGAGCCAAACCGAAGCGCTTTTGCAGTAAAGATACTTAAACTACCGCTTTGAAAGTCTAAGCTATTAACCTCAAAATGGTTCCAGTATGACATTTGCAACAACATATGCCATTGTCACATTCTCATTCACCCAAGCGTTGACAGTGTGTTAGGAACAGATTCATCCAATTTTACAAACACGTAGCACCGACGTGACTCATTTCAATTTCCAGTCGCCACCGCCAAATCAGAGGATTGCTCTTCTCTTTTGTCTCAGCAGCATGGGTCCTATAGATGATCAGCGCTTGCATATGTTAACATATCACATTTGGATTAGGCTCTTGGCAGTGTGTTTACTTGAGGATCCTCAGCCCTTTTGAAATATGAAGGGACCTGGGGAATTAGAGCGCTCAGCGGTGGAACGAATGAATCATGGCACAACAATAAATCATCTCTCACTGGATACATTTCATACTTGAGCATGTCATAACAATTCAATCCCTGTTACTATGGGCTCCCATGACGTTATTGTCTCAAGGCGAGTATAGAGACTAGTGTATCCAAGAATGTCATGCATGAGTGTTGAACTTCTTGTCCTCAGACAACACCTAGAAATGATTTGTCTGTTTTGTGAAAGTGTTTGTCATCATTTACTATTTCTCTTGTCCTGTTCAGCACTCAGTGAAGTGTGTAAGGATTACAGCAAGGCAATAGTTTAATGTTATTGTGTATCAAATTCCAGTTGAATATTATAATTTTATGAACATTTGTGTTTGAGTTTTCTAGGGGAATCCTAAAAAACAAGCATGCATCTCCAAAACAATTCACTGACTGTTTCCAATCTTAATAAGATGGGTTATTTAAGCATTTTCCTTGTTGTGTTGTTGATTGTCCTTCTCTGTCATGAAACGGCAGGGGAAGTGTTTAACTGGCAGATTATTGAGCAGGACTAAAAAAAAACATTATTGTGAGATGACAAATACTTCCTTTGTCATTTCAAGCATTGTGTATGAATTCCTTATAGGGAATTAAAACCCATTCTGGTTTGCTTGGTGGCTTGACTTGATAAATCACTATTATTACTGTTTGTTTTTTGTCATCAGAACTGCATGTGCATTACAACATCATAATTGAATGTATTAAATCATTCAGGATAGTAAAGGGATTTTGGATTAAAAAGAGATCACAAATGATAAACTGTGATCACAGCAAATGAGGCATCATTTGTTTTCATTTGCTTTTGTCATATCATATAGTAACATACTTTCTGTGAGTTTATGACATGATTCAGTGCTATAGGAACTATCAGAACTGTCCACAAGCTCTCCAGGGGAGAGATTTGTCTGCCAGTTGTCTGTGACAGGTGTTATCGCACTGGGCAAAGTTTAACAGTGCAGGCGGAATAATCATAATACACCCACATCAGGATGGCCTCAGCCAGCAAACACACAATGTTGCAGCACCTGTGCCAGTTTGCTGCCATGAAACTTGGAGGCCAGCGTGTTATTGTTGAGCAAAATTCTGTCATCCCAAATACATGATACAGTAGATTTGCCTTATTATGATCTACATCCAATCAGCCCAAACATTAAAGCCACTGATGGGTGAAAACAGTAACATTGATCATATTGTTACAATGCAATGTCTGCTGGGAAACTCTGGGTCCTGGCATTCATGTGGATGCCACTTGACACACCGTACTCATCCAAAGCCCCAACAACAGTAACTGCACCCCCGATGTCAGTTTCTCTGGCTATTCCTGAGCAATTTTTGCTGTGTGGAAGGGCACATTGTCCTGTTGGGGAGGCACTGCCATCTGGAAGTGTTGTTGCCATGAGGGGCTGTACTTGGTCTGCACCAGTGTTTGGGTGGATTTGTGTGGCAAGTGCCTTCCCATCAGAACACGGCATTGTACCAAGTTGATCACTGGTAGTAGCCTCACTTGCCAGTGGTTTTAATGTTTTGGCTGATCAGCATGTACTCTATTGGATATTTATTCATAGTCATATAATTTCAATCGTGTCACCCATCCCCTTATGATGTTTAGACTTAAAGTTACTGTTTTGTTATAGCCAAGTCATTATTACTGTGAGGCTTACAAGTACAAAGACACAACAAATGTCTGGTGAGCAGGACATCAACAGACAAATTTACCTGTGTGTGCTGGCCCTGTGAAAGAAAGCTCTGTGGAGTATCAAAGAAATATGCTTTGTGAGCAGCTTGAACACAATGTGGCATAATCCAGATAACAGAGGCACATCTGCACAGTGCAAAAAAAGTACAAACATCTTTTTTTTTTAAGTTTTGCAGTCAGCAAAGTTTTGTTGTTGTCTGAAAAAGCAGCTGGGAGTAATGTTGCATATAAACACAATTATTTCCAATTCAAATCATGTAGTTTCAAGTCCTTTCTTAATCAAGAGGCATGTTATTAATAGACGTTGCTTCTTTGTTCTTGTATCAAGATTTGTGTGAATGCTGTGAAGTAGTGCTATCTCACAACACTACAGTTTGCCACTCGTTCAACATATTAGATTAACTAAGACATTAAACTGCTTGTAGGATGGATTCTATTTATTACTGTACATCATTTATTTATTTCATTCTCTATTATGCATGGCCACACATTATACACAAATACTTCCTTTTTGGCCTTGTTCCATGCTTTACATCTGTCTCTCCTCCTGTGGCCTTCCTACCTGTCGTAACGCGGGGCAGCCTGCCCGTACTCCTCACATCTTTGCCTATTTGCTCAGCTGCAGTTAAGGGTGTCAGAGGGCATCGCCATACACTAGCACACACACTCACACGCACAGCGCGACATGTCACTTCTGTGCTCCCCCTGAGACTAGCTGCTACTGACAGGAACCCCAGTCTCTACGTATAAGCAGGCCAACTCCAGCACAAGGACACATGCACACACTCACAACACTATGAGCATGTACGCCTGTCACTTTTACTCTCTTGTGTTGTCTCTCACGCATACGCACACAGATTTCCATGCATTATGAACATATGAAGAGGGGACCTATAACAATACGGTATAGGAGTGGAATGGTGCAGATGAGCAGCGTCGTGTGTCAAATCAGGGTGTCTCAGATGTCTTACCCCGAGGAGCTCTGTTGTATGCAGAGCAAAAACATCTGCAGTGCCAGAAAACACGCGCGCGCACACACACACACACACACACACACACACACACACACACACACACACAGGCCATCCGGGTACTTGGAGGATACCACTAAGTCCCCAGAACTGCTGCAAGTGTCTCTGTAAGCCTATTAGCATTACAAAGTTGCTAATTCCTGCTATTTTATACCTCGTTGACAGCAGAGACAGCCAAGTAAAAGCTGGTCTGGTTAATATCACGACAGGAAAAAGAAAAAACATGCAGTAAATGTTTGGAGACGGCTCACCATTGATCTCAAAGTATGTGATTTAGACAGTAAAGTGTGTGTATTCAGTTTTTCTAGTTTTTTTGTCTTTCATTTGACGCTCATCCACTGGGATCAGGAAAATCCAAATCACATGTGCAAAAAAAAAAAAGTATTTTAAAAGTAGAACAAAATGGCGGGCAAACGCTAAAATGGGGCAGTGTGCTGTAAATGACAGGATATTATTTTATAATCCACTTCATCCAAGTTTCTTTGCAGAGCCACAGCTCACCTGACATTCATCAAGTTTGGCTACCACCAGCTCTCTGCCTGACCGCTTCATCCACCCTCTCGTCATAATGTAGCATGCTGTCTTCTTTGCTTTGCCTTTTCTGCTCAAATGCAGCATGAATTGGCAAGACAAACTGATTCGTGCATGTCTGTTTTTACTCTGATACAATCACATGCATGATTTTCAGGGATTGCTTATCAACGTCACTTTAATCAACTTTCTAACTGTCTAACACAAAAACAATTTCTGTTAGATAATTGAAATTTGTGAGGTCTCTAGTCTTTGTAATTTTCAGTCATCTTGAGGTGTTTGAAATCTAGTTATTGTTGCTCCACTAACTGTGGAATCTTAAATTGTTCACTCAATTACTGTTCAACAATATATTGATGTCTGTTGTTGAAACAATGCAGTGTCCTTTAGTTTCCATAAACATCTAGCCACAGTGAACAAAGTTGTCTGCGATATGCAAGTGTAAACCCACCACAACGTTTGCTACTGGTTAACCACTGTTTTGAAGGCTTAATCTTGGCATTACAACTGTTTGGTTTTTGTTGAGGCAAAAGTGACTACATCTGGGTAAGTGGGTGGAGCCCGAGAGGATATCCTAACTGGATGTGACTGTGAGAATGAAAGAACACACTGGTGTAGTGACTTGTATATGAGAAGGTAGCCACTCTCTAAGCATTCCCTTCTTTATCTTCTATTTTACTCTAAATGGGACCATAACTTACTAAATTAACTTCATGCTGTATTGAAGATGACCTGAAAATACCAATTAAGACTATTAATTCATTAGGAGACTGTTTACTGAGGTACTAAATCAAGTGAGAAGTAGGGTCATTTTCTCATAAGCTTACATACAACTGAATTCCTTTTGAAACCAGTAGAAAGAATGTATTTTTACTTTACTGGC
>OMLP01015596.1:0-15108 GCA_900302685.1 Spondyliosoma cantharus | reverse complement strand
ACCCTCCCCGCCCACCATCCCTGCCTCCCCTCTCTTCCCCTCTCTTCCCCTTGGAGCTCCAAGCGAGACATCTGCAATACCGCAGCTATCAGTCAAACCATGATAGAGGAGAGAACTCACAGCTTGCTTGAATCCTAAGGGTGAGAGGAGAAGAAGAAGAAAGTGGCTTGGATGTGTGGCAGAAACAATATTAAAATTGTATAAGAGTGACCTGATAGTGTTCATTATTAAAGTGTTTGAAAAGGCAATATCATTGCTGCAAAACAAATTATTAATTTCTTTAGTTCATAGCTCCACAAGGAATAAATATTCTGCATTGAAATCAGTAATAAGCAACTTAAATCCTCATATATTTGTGGGGTATTTAACTCATTTCATTATATCGAACATAACTTTTCACACAATGATCTGTAATCTAATAGATACAGGTACACCTTAAATACAAAATCTCCACAAAATGAATAAACATAGATTGTCTGCCAATATCTTGAACAACCCTTTGTTGCAACATGTGAGCACACAACAATAAATACACAAATGTACATTCATTAGGAGTCCACTAAAAATGAACATTAATCTCCAAAATCAGATTGTTATTTTTATCAAGTGACAATGTAATAACAATGTGACAATTTAATAGGGGTCATCCATAGCGATGACCCTACAGAGAATTATCACCTGATTCTGCAGCTCCCCTCAGATTACCAAGAATTATAGTGCGTTTCGGCTCATTGTTTAGCTGTTCAGCCAGAACCTTCCTGTTTGGCTGCAGTCACTGATCTTGTAGCATCGTTTTCACCTGTGGTTGGCAGCAGCTAAAAGGTGGCTTGATTTACATTTTGGAACTTCTTGGACTTCAAGAATAACCTGGTTAGTAGTTGCAGAGTTGGAGGCTGTCTGCACTTTGCACTTCGCTATGACGCCGGGACCTCTTCAGCGCGGGCGCACATCAACAGTGGCTAAGCCAGCTGTTCATAGGCTTGCCCAACACTATTTGTGAAAAATGATACAGGAGTTTCTGGATCGCTGATTGACCCAGATCATTCACTTTATTTCTAGTTGCAGGGAACATCTCTGACTTGCATCTCTTACTCTCTCTCTCTCCCATTCGCGTAACGACTGCGGACTGGTTTAGTTTTTTTTTGTTCACCCATAAGACCCATACCCTCAGTGCAACAGCCCATTCCAGGAGCAGTACTGCCAGCATGAGACGGTTTGTATTTGATATGCATGGCAGTATGGCTGCTCATACATTACACCCAAATGGCCTGGGGACCAATGAATAAGGTCATGACGGAGTTAGAAGAGAATACAATAGAGACAAATTGTTTATGCTTGTTATGAAATCAGGTTGGTAGCATAACGATGAGTTGAGGGTGTCGTGGAATGGAAAATGAGTTCCCTGAAGGCATCGACTTGGATATGACTGACTAATGCGCTTGCACACAAGAAGCGCTGCTGTCAGTTTGAGACACACAACTCGGGGGGAGGCTTGGAGGAATTTCTCAGACTTGTTGGAAAATAAGTTCTTAGTTTAATGTAGGTTTTGCGGATAAGATGATTGCTTTTGCAGCTGTATATGCGCTCAATTGTGTACATTGAGAAAAGTAGTTTGAATGGTTGGGTTTGGGGACTCAAAGGGTTTTTCAATGGTCTTACCAGAATCAATTCCAGTTAAAAAGAAGAATAATTACAATTCAACTTACTTGTGTGCCTTTTAACGTGTAAAGTCTAGCACTCGCACAAATTTGTGCCTACTGTGTATTACTGTAAAATTTAAGTCACATAGATAGGCATCTGTTTTTCTGATGCCTATCAACTTGCCTCTATTTTATACGTATTTTCAGAATCCCTAAATCATTTTTCAAACCATCTGGATGGAAAAATGATTGCTTCATGATAAAAGAATATTTTTAATCTGCTAAATTGTGATATATTTTCTTTATCCAAAAAAGCATGTGAGGAAGGAGATGACACATGTCCTTGCTCGGTTCATTCAACATGAATCGACTTGTACTACCCATCTCTTTTGACCGTATTGATTTTAAGACGCAATATATATTCAGTCTTTGTAGGGGTGTGCTCCGGACGCTGGTGTGTAGACAGGGGCAGGCATGTGTTTTTCACAGAGTGGCAAAACTAAATTATCCGCAGAAGTATGTGTTCCTCCCTGGGAAATTATGTACTACAAGACAAGAGAGAAAAGGGCGGTCGGATGCAGGGACAGAGACAAACCACGAACAGAGAGAGGGAGAGAGAGAAAAGGAAGAAGAGGTGGATGGATTATAATTGAAGCAGGAGTCGATTGTTCCAGTATGGCAGGCAAGTGCCACACTCTTAGACAGAGGCTAAGTAGGAGCAAGTTGGCCCACAGTCAGATTTGGGGAGCCGAGGTGCTTAATCATCCCGGGCTTGGTACAAGAGTTGACAGGTGAGTTATGAGCGGGCGCTACAGGTAGGAGCCCCAGTCTTCCCACTGCTCACTATGACCTTCGCTCTGGCCATAAATAATGCAGGGACCATAAAATACTGATTTAGGATAACTGGGCCGACCCTATCTCAGTCTGGGTTAATCTTGGCTTGGTGGACAGGCAAGGTAGGACAAGACTGCCGTGGAGGTGATGTAATGCTCATATGCTATAAGTTTGCACCTGTGTCCGGAGTCCAGTGTCAGTCTCTAGCTCAGTATCGAGACTGGTTCCCTGACCCCTCAGAGTTTTCCGCAGTCTTGACCAGTTTGGAATTTGACCTGCATTTGTCTCAGCCTCTTCTTGATGTTGACCGGACTTTTCCCTGCCTGTCTAAAGCCATTGTTAGGTCTGCCTCCAAAGGAACGTGGCACATCCAATCATGCCAGGCCGCATTAACTTCTGTGTATGCACTCTCTCGGAGAAGCTCAGGGCCGGTTTTAAATCTGCCGTCCACATCATGACTTAGGCTTGGTTGACATTAATATCTGATCTCAGGTATATGCTGACACAACTGGCAACAGTATGGATGGTAAAATATGTCACTAGTGCTACAAAGGGGTACAAACCAAGTCTAATAGCAAGTAATTGACACAGTTTATGGGGTTTTAGAGAATTCCAGCAGTCCCAGACTCACTGTGCCCTCGACAGACACAGCATGCACTGTAGACAAACAAGAGGATTATCTAGCTTGGATGGATCTGGCCATGAGGTGTAAAATGAAAAAAAGAACCTGAAATTGGCAGAGAAAGAAATTTGGATGCATCCATGTGGGGCATGAGGGGGCACTAAATTGTTTAAGTCTGAAAATAATGTGAATCATAAACTATGGCCTTTAATCACCAGATTCTAACCTAACTGGACATCTATGGAAGATCGTGGATTACGCTCTCAATTTCCCTCATTCATTAAAATTACGTCTACAGAGACTAAACAAATGTCGGCACTGTTGACAGTGCATCAATTTTAAATGGTAGAGAGTAGTTTAAATAGGGGAGTAATGGAACAAGAAGGAGCTGTTAGATGACACGTTCAACTTCTCAGTAAAGTAACCAACTCCTTTTGCTCATTAAGGTTGTCATGTTCCCTATTTGCATTGGGTTTCAATCCTAAATATCGCCAAATAGGCACCTTTTCTTTTCGCTTTGCCAACAAAGGCACCGCCATCGTCTTGTCTCTGACTCCTGCTACTCTGTTGTGCAACTTAACTGCCGGTCCCTCTGCTGCACACAGTAGACAGACACCTCCATGTTCTATTTCTGCTCATATTTCTTGATATGGATTTGAAGGCCTGTCTTTTTTTTTTGCTGGTTCAAGCACTTCCCTCTCGGCCTTGAACGTTTAGAATTCACTTTCAGTTCGGTGCCTATCTACAATGCTGTATACTGCACACAGACACACAGATATAGAAACAGCCACAATGATACTGAAGGACAGGGTAGTGATTTGGAAGTTCCTAGCAACATCTATGAGCCTGATGCCCTGATCGCAGGAGGAGTATTTCGTTTTTAAAAAGCTGCACTGATGCAAGCATTTCGAGCTCTTATAGACGTTAAATTTCAAATGTATTCACAGCAAGTGTGACAGTGAGAATCAAAGCCATTTAGAACATGTACCAAAATAGCATGTATGGGTTTATGTTATTGCATTGTAACGACATTTGTCCGAGGTAACGTTCAATCAACCTTTGGACCTCTTGCCTTGTGATATGTGCATTACATTGAGACAATTCTCAGAGAACATTATTGTTCGTCGAAAGTAAACTGTAATGAATAATCAGCAATCATTCCATCATCCAATTTCTATTAGACAGGAGTTATTTTAATTAAGAGATTCATTAAGTTGGTTCATTAATTTCCCCCCAGGTGCCATGGATTCTCATGAGAATTCCGAATCAATTCTGCTGCCTATTATTTAATATCAGAGCGAACATTTGCTGGTTTAAAGGTCAGGTTCAATTTGGTTTCATTGTGTGGTGGAGTAAAAGTCGATAAAACAAAATCAAATAACCTTAAAGTAGCAGAAACTGTCTACATAAAACTATAAATTCTTTGTATTTAACCAGTGCTGAGGTATCCTGCAGTAGGTAGAAACTGCTGTTTTTCCACAGAATGCCAGTTATAATCCTTTCAGCAGGCTGCTTAACTCATAACTGACCATTGCACATAATTTCACTGCATTTTCTGCAAGTCCTCTGCTTGCCCTCCAGCTGTATACAGTAGCTGTCAGCCCGGCACCTCTCTGAGTTGATGTATGCAGGATGCTATCTATCATTGCCACGACATTGCATATCCCCTTCAGTTTGACACATTTGACAGACACTCTCGGCCATTAATGCCATGGTATCGCCTAGCTGGTTATCACTGTATCTGCAGTACGTGAAGGGTTCCACAGGCATTGAATGCTCACTGCATAGAATACAGTGAAGTCTCTGGAGCATGCAGCAGTGGGATAATTTTGCTGCTTAGTTCTTTGAAGAGGCTTCATGAATATTATACCTGCTGAGTGGATAGTCAAAAGATCCTCGGGCTCAAAAGGCATCCTGATGGATGTGAAATGTTGGAAAGACATCGTAGGACAAAGTGTTGGCCCACACCATCGATCACTCATGCGGAGCAGATGACACAATTCTCTCTCTCTCTCTCTCTTGCAGCGGGCGGGTTTATCAGTGCTGCCCAGAATATTTAACAGGGAAGAGAGCGCACCCGTGGGATCTCATTTGCACAGGTGTCCATCTGGTAGAAGTTGTCTGGGATAATCTCCACATCATGTCACATTTGCATCCGGGCTTCATGAAAATGGCACGCTCACTGTAAGCGGGTTGCGTGGCACCGGCCAGTTCGAAGGGCCGGGGGATTGTTTGTCAACACTGTAGCGAAGACCAGTGTGTGTTGTGCTAATCCACGAGGCAGTTAATGCTGCGCAATTATGTAAGGATTTAACATGTTTGTAATTGTTTGTTGGTTCAGCTCAATTTGTGTAACCAGCTTTAGTTGGAAAATTAGCAATGAGATTTTCCTAAACACTGCCAATTTGTTTGGTCTTTTAACCAGGAGGGATTTGCTGCAGTCATGCCAGAGTACTTGTCAATTGTGACAGTCTTATTAGCCAGTTTGGCCGAAAGAAAAGGTGCTCGTATTGAATTCATTGATCATCAAGGACCTTTGCTTCTGTTCCCCTCCTTCAGATGGCACAACTTTCACAGCGAATCAATGTGTTCATCGATTCCCATGTTCTGTTAAGAATTACTCAAGCAGCAGATCCAATCTCAAAATCACTGTCCCATTAATGACCCAAACAGGCTACCTAAAAAGGCTTAGCAGCTGTATCTTTTCTTCTCCTGTGCTGTGGAGCGGGAGCAGATCTGATCGGGATCCCTACAAGGTTTTTGCATAGACACATAAGAACGCTAAGCAGAGATTGGTTCAGTATTTATGAGACAAGCGCTCAAGGCAACACAAATCCACCGAAGGTATACTGCAGCACTAAGCAGTAAAATGTTTATTCCACCGTGGATGAATATTCACCAGTATCAGTGGGCCCAGGCGAGCACGTAGTCCAAACATTTCAAGTAATCTTGCATTTTACGCCCCCTTTCCCTTGCATTATAAATTTTCTTCTTTATGTACATGACCTGAGCAGTTATAGTGCATCAGTTGTAGCAAGTAATTTTCTGCTACCTTGAGCTGCATCTGCCTAACACGTGAAACACGTGAAAACAAAAGGCTCAATCAGTCTTCCAGAGCTGTTGACATTCTGAGCTGTCGCTCCATATCACCACTCGTGTCCCTGCCTGCCTGTACATTACACATACATACATACATAGTTTTAGTTTTCTGTCGATAGTTTAGAGGCAGACATATCATGCATTACTGGCATTGATACTTGAATGGATGAGAACAAATCATAAGATTAAGGGTCATACTGGAGATAACGATTCAGCACTCAGCATTAAAGGGAAAGATTTCTCATAAAAAAAAAAGACAAATTGTGAAAATGATTAATTAGTTTCAACAGGAAGATTTCTCCCCGTGTCTCCCTCTGCTGCATTTAGCGATTCACATGGAATTAAATGAATGAGCCTTGCTGAGATTTTGACTCTGAATTTATGTGAAGCCAGAGATGGACCACTGGCAGGACTTCAATATGACACAAGCTCATTTATTTCTGTGACTAATTCATTATTTTTTTGTATTTTCGCAGGAACTCCACATACTGCATGAAGGTGTCCATGTCTCTCACAGTGGCAGAGAATGACACGGACCTCTGCTACAACTCCAAAATGAGGTTCTTTGAGAAGGCAGAACTAAGCAAGAGCAAAGACATCTCCTGTCCGGGCATTGAGGATTACATACAGCCGGGAGTGGAGCCTGAGATTGTGTGGTACAAGGTAAGATATACCCGTTTTATTTACTGTTTGCACAAACAGTCCCTTCTGAATTCATTTATTTTAAATGAAGAGTTGCAAGATGTTAAAAGAAGGGTTTTGTCTGCCACCTGAAACCTTTCATGCATATTATTAGAAATTGAACCTTTCAATTACATTAAAAGGCTCGCTCACAGGAAGTCATTTTATTCATCTGAAGAATAACCCAGATAACGTCAGCTATATTCAGATCTAATTATCTTCAAATATCATCTCCTCTCTCAATCTCTGAAAAGCGTCAACAAATTAGATGCATAACTGACAAAAACAAATCTATTTTGAAATTTAACCCATCTCCCCAGGTGAAGTTGTGACGCCCTCAGTGTGTCCGACAGGCCTCTCTGACAGAGCTGTTAGATCAATCTCGGGCCAGTTCAAGAAGTGAAAGTGTGCTGTATTAGGTGGCCACAATGCTTCTTGAGTTTCCCACTAAATCAAATTAAAATAGCAGATAATGACTGGGCTTTACACCCTCCAGTTATTGGCTCTCCTTTTGTCAGTGGGGGTTGATTGAATTCTGGAAGCCTGTCCTGGAGCACAGTTGAAACCAAACCGACAGTGCCCCATTTTCCTTTGCCGCAAGTGTTGTGTGGCCCAAAATCTGAAGGGCCAAGAACTCCATACATAATCCGCCATGACAGTATGCTGTAAAAATATTGAGTCCTCAATCCATGTTAAACCTTAGATTAATGTGTATTGTGTAGTGTAACCAGAGGCAAGACACCTTAGGCTGAGCAATGGTGGAAGTGTGCTCTTCGGTTCATATTAATCCGTGTTTCCAGCTTTTCACATTCAACATTTTATCCTCACTCTACTGTCAGCAGTTGTCACCGGTAACCTTCCCAGTATTTCACACTTAACACTAATATATGTTTAGTGTATCTTAATCCAGTTGTCACCTATTGTCAGCCATTTTATCCATTTTGAGATGTGTTTTTTTTTTTTAACAGATAATTTTTTGGAGCGAGCCCAAGATATGGGGATTTCTATTTGGTATAGGAAGTTTGAAGTTTGATATATACACTTCACTTCACAGTTTGCATTGTGATACACATAAATAACCATGCGATCGCAAAGCACACCACGTACACCATGTACCCCACATACCCCGCTTGCATCACATCACACAAAAAGACATCCTTAACATGTGATCTGCTTTAAAAGCTGTACATACTTCACAAAGTTAGATTATACTACGTAGGCCTAACCTACAAATACTGCACAGCTACTCTTTCTCTCATAGATATTTCTTCAGGTATGAATAAACAAAACAAACTCATGCCTACCTTTCCAAAGGAACATCATATTTATTGTGAATTTGGCCTCTTAAAACTGTTATGTTTGGTAGTAATGTTACAGCTTTTGATTTACGTAGTTGATTGGGCTGCACTAAGAATGTAACAACTTATTGTTCACACTCTCTAAGTCTTTACTAGCTATGCTTTACTAGCGACTTTTCTTATCAAATCACTTCTTTGAAACTACCTAGTAATTACAAAGAACTTCAGACGGGCTTCACACATACACATAGACTCAACAATGGTTATTCGTATAGCTGGTGCAGCCCAATCAAGTAGAGAAGTCCTTCCTCAGAAAGATAAACACACCAGCATTCAATCCCATAAATCACTGTTAAAACAGTATTTGTGTCTGTGCAACAGGAAAGCAAAAATGTAAATCAGTTTGTGTAGCAACATGAGGTATCTCTACCCTAAGTGTGGAAAGCTGCTGTAGTTCTTTGCGACAGGCTTTTTAGTAACAAAGGGCTCTCTGTGGATTATAGCCTGTTTTCATTCAATATGCTTGAAGATAAGACTAAATATAAGAGCTCTTCTCTGTTGTTAATAATTAGAGGTATGCAAGTGAAAGCGTGTTTCCGGCTGATTTCAAACATTAGTTACACTCGAATGCTAACAGTGACACAGTGTGTTTGCTTTATCCTAACGTTCCGTATCCCTGCGGTGTTTGTCTGTTTTTTAAATAAAGGAATGCAAGCCAAAGCAGTGGAGACAAACCATAGAAAGGAGGAGGGACACTTTGGCTATCAAGGAAGTACGGGAAGATGACATTGGGAATTACACCTGCGAATTAAAGTTTGGAAACTTTGTGGTGCGGAGGACTACCGAGCTTTCTGTCACAGGTAAAGAAACTCTACATTTCTCCAACGCTGCAAATTCTTTGTTTGCATATTAATATCTGCTTACTCTCGTTGAGAAGTTGAAACACTGACATTTACTGAAAGAGCAACAGGGAGCCTGAATCACTCTGGTTTTGTGACAGATAAAAGGAATTTCAGCAAGTGTACACTGAACCCCTCAATGCAAACACACACAAAGTTATTTCCACAAAAGACGTTCCTCCTTGTCGCTCGTGCCTTTGTGCAGGGTGTCTGGTGATTGTTTTCTCACAGCTTATGTGTCTGACACAGTGAGCTGGCAAATGAACTGTGGCTTCAGGTTGTTGTTAAAAAATTAAGCTTTTTTAAAGCTGATCCCTGCACCTTTTGCCAAAGTGTCACAGTCAATAGCATCACTGTCTCCGTAACTTCTTGGCTGCTTTAATTGCTAAGTAGAGGAATTCACACAGAGCCGCTTCAGCACTTTTTCTTACGGCTGCTGAAATATTTAAGACTGAACCTAAAGTGGGTGACAGATTGCTTGCCACTGATGCTGTCACAGCCAAGGTTCACACAACAGGTACCGAGGATAGGGGGCGAACCCACAATGTACAGCTTAATTACTTGCACCTCTTGTTTTTTTGGTGAACTGAATGGAATAGCCTCTAGCTATTTTCCTGCGTGGTGTCAGAATGCTCCTTTGATGCTTTTAAGTTTCGTTTCCTCTACCAGGCTCTGAACTTAATGAATCATTAAAACACTTAAATAGATATATATTTTTTGGTCACTTGGTGCTCCTACAGTTTTGAGATCCGAGTCACTCTCTACCCAAGCTGTGCTCGATCTTTTTCAGTCGTGACCCCCCCAGAAAAATCAGGTGGGTGTTCAAGATATGGGGTCCCGATCCCAGATTGATAACCAATGCTCTAACCAATGACTAAAACCCAGATCATATCCACTTGATCCAGGTAACAAAGTGCAAGGACAGATGTTCAGGGTGCAGAATAGCAATAAAGGCAATACCTCTCTCCCCGTTATCAGTCAGTGCCCCTTGGTTTAAAAGTTTTTATTGTAACATAAAATCTTTCATATTTATTACAAATCTGCTTCCTTCTAAGTTTGAATTGTAGTTCACAGTCTTTTTAGTAAAAGTTTTTTTTGCTTCCGACATTTTCACACGACAACAGCTCCTCCTCCCCGTGATTCATTTGGCTGGGTTCAACATTTCCTTGCCGTTGGCTCACGTCTGCAAGGATAATAATAAATGCAGGATGACTCAGCCCGAAACAAACCGGAGCGAAGTGAAGAGGTTCTGGAGGGATAGGGGCTGTTACGTCTCGGTGCAGCTGCCATCGCTCGCCGTGGGTGTGAGGGTCAGACAAAGTGTTTACAGTTAACTGCTACCTGATTACACTTAATAGTCCCTTTTAGGACACAAAGACAGACTCGAGTGAAGGCCGAGCTAAGTCATAAATCATTTTCTCAGCAGCCTCAAAATGTCATCCTGGGAGAATAGTCTTAATCTCTCGATCTACTTTGGAGACATTCAGCGTTTCCAAACAGGTGGCAAAAGATGATTGATGATTGGCAATAGCAGTAGAAGCGACATTTATGAAAACATATTTTAGAAAGAAATATACTCTTCCACCTGTGTCTGTGCAAGTTGTGTCCCATATCCAGCCCGTGGGTAGACTGCCCAGGCTTTACCCTGCCTCTTGTCTAGTGCATGCTGGGATAAGCTCCAGTCCTCACAACCTTTAAGCAGTATAGAAAATGGATATAAACAGATACAAGTTTATTTAATGGTAAAATGTGATGAAGCTGTCATTGTATGTGAAATAGAAGGAAGTGATAACACTGGAAAATAATGCATTATTGTAGTAGTGGGTTATGTAGTGGTATAGCAGTGTATTGGTATACTTGTTTGTACATCGATGAGATGCAAATAAACAGTTTCACCTAAATTGACTCAACTGTGAGTTACAAGATGCAGTTTTGCCTCGAGGTAACAAAGTGTAATACAAGTTCTCATTGTTCTTTCTGAACTTGGCGTTCCTTTTTATCTTTGGAGAGCAATGCCAATGTTTCACTCTGCTTTTGGCTTGGTTGCACTCCTTTTAGGCAGAATTGCTTCCCTCTGAGTTTTGGATTTATTTATTTATTTTTCCCTTTTCGATTGAAGAAGTTTTGAGTTTCTGTACGTGGTGTTTTTTCTTTTGTGCTGCCACAGTGGCTGTACTGATCACGCTAACTACCCAGCTCTTTTTGATCCGTCTTCTATTTCTGTCTGCTGCTGTCGCCTCGGTGCACATGAAACGAGTCATGTCATCTAAGGACGGAGATTTAGTTCTTGGAAAGAACTCCTGCGCATGCTGTTTAGACCTGCAGTTGAGGGTTGATTCACTCATTGTAACACCTTGAACTGGTATGTGCTTACCATCAACTACAAATACCTCTCTGTGCACATTATTTCCATTTAGACTGATTTTGAGAGATCCACTGATTTTCTAATGAGTAAGAATCCTCCTCTGGTTGTAATATTCTTGTGTGTACAAAACACTAAAGTTTGTCTAATTTTCACAATTAATCATTCTAACAAGCATTCTAGGGTTCAGTTGTTTAGGAAGTTGTCAGCCATTTATACCCATTATATAGTATGCGTCTGAAGAGGAAAAACAAAAACACAGCATCACAGTGGATATTCAAACATGAGCTATTACCTATAGCAGTGATTCTCAGTCTCTTTCACATCGACATTTCACATATTCTGAAATGGGTTGCTGGTAACCCCTGAAAGTACCTGAAACTTACATTAAAGGTCCTATTTGTAAAAAATCTCATTCCCAACTCACATTGAGATGGTGGCCAGTCCTATCCTACATTCCCAAAGCGGTAGTATTTGACAAGTTGGGAATATGACACAAAAATCAAATTTTCTTACAAATAGGACCTTTAAGTATCACCTCCTGAGCAGTGCAGAAGTTTAGTTCCAGGAAGTTATCCCCACAGAAGTCGGAGATCAGTGGAAACCGAGGCAGAACCTATGATAGTGTTCAATGTTATCACACTACTGCTGAGAAAAAAGGGCTTTCAGGTCTGTGGTCCACACCTGATCTGTGTACTTTCTTTTCTTCTCTTTTTTTAAATCTGGAATGAGTTTGCTTGAACCTTTATGTAATACCATCATCAACCTCCAACAGATAGTTTCAATTTACCATCAAAACCCCTGTCACTCCCCTCTTTATCAACAGCCTACAGGCCCTCTCGCAGCAGTGCAATGGGACAAAAGGTCAGATTCCATTTGATTATAATGAGCAGCACTAAAATCATAACGAGCTCCCTTGCTGGGTAATTGGAAGCGACATTCGTTTTTAAATGAAATTTTGGGGTTTTATGACTTCTTTGTAAGGTTCACCGTTTGATGTCTTAGATTAAACACGGCAGAATAAAGGAGCAGTGATGAAATAGATATACACTGGAGCAGCAACTTTGGTGAGTAAAATAGACTGTCAGTGGAGCTAATGAGCTGGGACTGATGCTGTTAACCAGCGTTTCTTATTTTGAACCAGCACACAATGAGGTGTTTGCTTGGCGGAGGGGAAGGGTGTGCAGCACAAGTATGTCAATAATCAAAAACGGCTGAGAGGTTGAAAACAATCATGAAAATATCTGTCTACATAAACTGCCTCTGCCCTCCTCCGAACTGACTGATGCATTCACCTGATGTTTTCCAAGTCCTTTGAGTGTGAGCGTTTTGTATAGATCTGATATGCTAGCTTTGTCGCTTAAAGTAATTCTCGTTGCAACTCTCGTTCCGACAGTCTTTTCAGTCTAGCACATTAAAAAGCAATGTCTCAAGTGAACAATTGCATCTTGCTGGATAGCACCGTTCTATTTCAGCGTCTTGCTTACCACTGAATATTATTGCACAGCAACTTGACTGGTTGGAAATGAAAAGGGACGATTTTGCTTCCTCAGCTTAGCCACTGCTCTTGAATGATGGGAACTTTTCCCTTGATATGAGTTTTCCACAGTGCATTTGTGAGCTAGAGGCTATTTTCTGCAAATGTAGACAATAAAGGAAAACAAAAGTGCAGTTCAAGTTTCGAACATGAATTTTAAGTAGAGACTATTCATTGCTCAGCTCACATTGAGTTTTTAGGAACAAACCTCAAAAACAGTAAAATGTGCACAATGCTTTAAAGAGACTTTTAATGGAATAACCACATTTAGTCATCATAAAAAAAAGAATTTAGAATGTGAAAACTAAAGACACATGTCAATAGACTGAGTAAGATTATGTTCAAGGTCCCAGTCAGTATATTACTTCATTTTTAATTTGGTAGACTCCCATTGTGACTACATTGAACCCATAGATGAAATAAACAGGGATCATCAAGCAGTACGCATGAGGAGGCTCTACAATATGCAGGAAAAAGGTCATGTGACTGACGGGGCTGACTAGAGTTTTTATGAGATCATTCTGCATCCCTTCCTGGCCTGGGACACATCATGTTGACAAGAATGACAGTTTTGCTAATATGGACAGAAACAAGAGACCAACGTATCATTACAAAAGCCAAAGCCCTTGATCAGATGTTTTCAAATCATGAATCTAAATACATTTTAAGTAAGTAGTGAAAATATGATTTATGGGAAAGCTGTCCATGTGCTCACAATGTGTGGATTTTAAATATATAAACATATATTTAGAACTAAAATAGAGGTAGTTTGAATTATCCTTCACCATGATTCTCTTCTATGTTAGAATGTGAACTAGTCTTTACAGCAAAGCAGTGATACGTCAGAATAAATGTGACATGTGGCAGGCAGGCAGAGGGACACAGGCATTGGGTGACGCAAGCAGTAGAGTTTAGATATAAATAGATAATGGGCTCTATCTTAACGATCTGAAACGCAAGTATCAAATGCAAAGCGCAAGTAGCTTTGTGGGCGGATCTCAGGCGCTGTTGCTATTATGCCGGCGGGATAAATGACTCTTGCGCCTGACGCAAATCTATAATGGGTTGGGTTGGTCTGAAGTAGCTACATTAGTCATAGGTGTGGTTTGGGCGTAACATGCAATAAACCAATCAGAGCGTCATCTCACATTCCCTTTAAAAGCAGGCACGCTTGTTCCGTGGCGGATTGCTATAATAACGGCGCATTAGGCGCACGCCAGGAGCGGTTCACAGCTGAGGAGACCAACGTTCTCATCAGGGCCGTAAAAGACCGAGAAGTGGCATCGTATGGGTATGGGAGAAACCCACCCAAATTAGCTTTGGTTAAACAGACGTGGGAGGAAATTGCCACAATTGTTTCTACGGCTGGCATCCCCAGGACATCGCACCAGTGCAGCAAGCGCTACAACGACGTCAGAAGACGGGGGAAGTCCAAGCTTGCTGGCAACAATCGGACACGCCGTATAACTTTTTAATCATTATTGACATGAAATAAATGTAACACAGCAATACAATGAATCAAAACAATGTGACGCAGCTTCGCTGGAAGAAGACCCTGGCCTCGGGAGCAGTGCGCATGGGCCAGCTGAGGAGGGAGCAGCGCAAACACCAAGGTGCAGAGGATCCAGACCCACTACACACCGTGGCAGCATTAGGCGCATTCAAGTTGAACTCCAGCTGACCACCTGCAACAGCGAGATCTGCTGGCGACTGCAGGGGCGGAGATACAAACCCTGCTATGAAGATAGGCACTCTCTACTCGACGGGAACAGAAAGGGCCAATAAGAGTGGATAGTACAGATAACACTGTCATGCAAGACACAGCAGTTAACCACTTCTCTATCATCACCACAAGTAAGGAGACGGAACTGAGCAATTTATTGACATCATCATCATCATCATCACATAATTATAACACAGTACATATAATTTTTTAAATATATTTACATTGCACTAATGCCTTGTACTTTTTACTTTTTACTTTTTTCTGACTCTATTTATGTTGTGTGAATAACCGGATGCTGCTAAAATTTCGTTGTACACTGTGCAATGACAATAAAAGGATTCTGATTCTGATCTTTCAGGGTTGTTGCGTTACATAAAGGATTTTATCGGTTTATTCACGTTGACTATCCC
>OMLP01015595.1:0-28821 GCA_900302685.1 Spondyliosoma cantharus | reverse complement strand
ATGTGAAAACATCCTGTTGCACCATCAGACATTTCATGTTATAACGTGATACTGATAATTTTTTCTGTTTGGCGTTGCGGCAATATGTTTTACGTACTTACCTTTATATATAGCATATTGTGCATCTCTAATAACTATGTAGGACATATTTCATGGTAAAAAAAGTGCAATACATACATCTGTGGCAAATAGTATCTAACTGAACTCAATTACAGTACTTGAGTAAATTGAGTGTTTGTTGACTTTCTTGCACTGGAACAATGTAAATTTGACAAAATGTTGCATATAAATTGAGAATATTTAACACACTGGGATCATTATTCAAATGTGGACTAAAACATCCTATATTGTTTTCCAGGAGACCAACAGCGCTGGCGTACATCGTCCTGTGTACTTTTCCGTGCTTTGCTGTTTTAATAACCAGCTCCAAGGTAATGTCATCCAGACTGATCACTCTTGTCACTGAGGAGCACCTGTTGACGTTTCCTTCTGTCATGCTCTGACGGGGTCCTTGAAGAGGCATTTTGGTTGTAAACAGTCCATTTGAGGCACAAACTGGTTTTATGACCCCCTTGTGTGAGCAAATGGTGTTTAGATCACTATAATTATTCACTGAGTGATGGTTGACACAGCACATTGCACCACAGAGGGAGAAAACGATGGCCTGTCACTGGTTCTACTAAGACCCTTGAGAGTTTGCTTCCTGAAGTAGCATCCAAATATATTCTCTGTGTGTGCTGACATGGACTTTGACACCATCACAAGTAAAAGGAATGTGTCCATCGTCACAAGACTGAACTCTCCATCCGGGGTATTCAGTAACCCACAGAGGTCATAACACGTTGGTCATTAACCCAAAGTTTAATACCATCCACAACTCTTAGAAAAACTTGACTTTTTACGCACATAACACTGTGTCCTTAACCGTTGGACAAGCGGGATCATAAATAAGAGAATCTGGCCACAAAATCCTGTCAGACATATTCATCCATTCAATATTTCTTAATCTCCTGTTAAGGGCATTCAGTACCATCTTAATGTCTGTAACGATGGGCTAATAAAATCAGATGGCTTCTTAAAACTTGGAATGCAGGAATGCCTCTTTCTCAGCGCTGCCAAATATTGTAATGAAGAGTTTCGATTTAGTTTCCTCCTGCGTCATCCTTCATGATTTCTCAGTGGCAGATCAGTTCTTTCTGTTATTGAATTCACATTCATTTTTAATGCCATCGGTTGTCCTGCAGGTGCAGGCGGACAATGATCTAGGGATCCGCGACCATTTTGATGAGTTGCCCGTCTCCTTGGTGCTTGTGTGCCTCATCTGTGTGGACATCACAGAGAGGATTCGGCCCTGCAGGCTCCTCGGATCGTGTAAGTCTTGATTAAGACTTCTGTATATCCTGCATTATTTTATTTTTTTTATATTGTTTCTTCTGTGGGATGAAACTGATCACAGGTAGATGTTCTGATATGTTACAGCAATAAAAGCATATTATAAAATGACTCGTATCGTCAATGCTGACTCACTGTCACACTGTCATGACACACAGAACAGAGTAGTTAAGTGCAGCTATGGTGCGTTTGGTTTACCTTGGAAGTTAGAGCTTGGTATAATGCCTTACCAAAGTTCAGTTTCAAAGTTGGAAAACCAGCAAAAGTCAGGTTAGCCATTGTTAGCAGCATCTGTATACCAGTAATAACAATACTTTACTTATTTATTTTGCCTTATTTTGCACGTTCAAACAGCCGAGCCACTTTCCACAGATATAAGTTGGACACTACTGTGTTTATGAGTGATTTAATGACACATAAATCTGATGGAAGGGCTAAACCTACTGTTGATCAGTGGAGCAGCCATCTTGGATTTTGAGATTGGGGTTGGTGTGTCTTGGTGTGTCTTACTTCCAGGCATTCCAGTTGAAATTGACATTGCCAACTGACATGGATGTCCCAACATACCAGTTGAAATTGAACACACCATAAGTTACACATGTACTATTCCTACTATGACAAGTCAACATGTCTGGTGTCTAAAAGGTATCCATAAAGGTGCAACATGAAAGCATTGGCCACATGTATGGCAGCATATTATCAGAGTAACTGCAATCTGCTGCTACCTATAGCTGCTGTTGGCTAGTTTGCTCAGTTCTGTGCAGGTAGTGATATGGACTTAAGAGAGCTCACTTACCCCTTGGGCCCAAGAGCAGGCTAATCTGATCCTGATAGCCAGGATATACAGCATGCTGTATGTGCTTCTCTAATGCAACTTTACAACGCCATTTTTAAAACAACCACCTCCAAAATCATCCCCCAAAGTCCCTGAAGCATATTTTCTTCAGCACACTGACACCGCCTCTATATGATTTTCAGTTTATCCACCACTTGTTTTGTGTATTTGTCGCCGGTGGCTACAGTCCACCGATAAAAAAGTTAAAGAAGAAAGTGCTGAACACTGAACCAAGACAATATTGAAAGTTTATAAGAAAGCCTTTCGTTCCTTTTACTAAAATCAAGTGCAAGTGCTTTGCAATTAGCATTATAATCACATGTGGACACACACACACTCAGACGCTGATGGCAATGAGCTACAGTCTAACCATCTGGAGAAATTTGGGGTTCAGTGTCACTGGGACATGTGGACAGGAGGAGCTGGGGATCGCACCGCTAGCCCTGTGATCAGTGGACGCCCCGGAGTGGAGACGTTGATTAATTTGGGTGTTCTTTGGCTCTCAATGTTGAGGGGAAAAAAAGCATGCGCATCATGAAGCACATTAAACACTAGTTGAGTGGACAAAAGCAAAAGTGAAAGATTCAAAAATAGTCTTCTCTTTAGAATGGGGGCCCAAATTGTTTAATTGTTTACCCATATTTAATTAATATTCAACGGAGCATTAAGATAAGATAATATAAGATCAGATAAGATAGTTATTGATCCCCATATCCAGCTGAATACAGCTGATGTTGTGTGTACTCCTGTCATTTGCAGCAGACGGCCTGGATCCTGACCTTGACATGTCAGGCCCCGTCCTCACCCACCTGGAAGCTGTGACCACAGTAGCCGCCCAGCTGCACACTGATGAAGGCCAGAACGGTTTGACCCAGGGCCAACCAGAGGCCAGGAATGGCAGCACCCCAGGCAGCTGGCGGAACCTCGCTGGCTCAAGAGCGTCCACCGCAGCCTACCTGTACACCTCCTCTTCAAGGCCCCGGTCCTACTCTGGTCCTCTGCGCTTCCTGTGGAGGAGGGACGGCAGGGCGGAGGCTTTTGTGGACAGCTTCATGTTCTGGCTCGACACCGTGGAGCTGGTGAGAGTGGCTGGAATACCATCGGTATTCTTCTCAAGCTGGGTGTTCGCGGTCTACATCGTGGCCTTCCTCTCTACTCTCCGTGTGGCCATCACTCCCAACAACCCTCTGCTGTCTTCTGTTGGATTTGCTCTGCAGGACCTTCCCTTCTTTGTCATTCGAGTGGCTCTGATCACCGTGTTTGGTTTTGTAACTCCTGTGTTGTACCCGTTGAAAAATGTGCTGGTGAGCCTGACTTTTATCTACTTTACATTCCTGACCAGGCTGCAGATTTTCAGAAGGCAGGCCATGTTTTGAGGAGGAGTGACACATTGTGTTGTTAATGAAATATCTGCTTTGATTGCGGATGGCGGAACAGTTGGTATATTTATGTGCGGGGAGCTGCAGCGGGGAAAACACGGTGTTCCTACTGATGAAGAAGTACGACGTGTTTTGAATTGTAATGGCTGCAAATGCATTATAAAGCTATTCATCCAAATGAAAGTGTGAAAATGATTCTGGATTTAAAACATTAAAAGCTTGTGTGGGTTGGAGTGTACAGTCGGCCAACTGTTCTCATTTTTGTGTGGCATATTTGAATCCAAACGTATTTATTGATACTGATGATGACATTGTGTTTACCTGCTACGTTTTCCATTTTTTTTTTATCCATCTGTACAACAATTTTGTTAACAAACTACAGAGAGTGATGTTGAAATGTGATGATTTTAAATCATTTCCCATCACCTTTGCTATGTTAAATAAAGATACTTTGTTTAAATGCTTAACACGTGACTTCCTTTCTATTTCAATTTTGTGCAACTTTATACTTGCACTAGACTATATTGCAGAGGGAAATATTGTACTTTTATCACATTAAGTTACAAGTTCATTTTCAGATTACAGTTTGTCATGTCCTGCAGTGAAAACCTTGTATGTTGAATCTTTTTGATAAACTGAAGGTTCAGGTGTTCTTTAATGTGTTAATTGTACAAAATATAACTTTTGACGTACGGGGGCTCTCTATCAGAACAAAAAATACTTTTTTGCAAAGTGTTGTGTGGAGGGTTTGGGCAAAGTGGGGGGACAGAGCTGACAAAACACTGATGACATAACAAATGATTACTGTAGGGATACAGAGCTGATTCACACTTCTTTTAATAACAAAAAAGAAGACTTACAGCAGCTTTGAGTAAATGATCTGCGTACTTCTTTCTCCTCGGCGTATATTCTCAGTTTTTCTCTCATGATTTCAGTTCAGTTGCAGGTCTCTATCACAGGACCAGCACACGACGGTATTTCCTTTGCTTTCTAGCTTCTAATTTCCTTGCTTTGTCCTTGGCTGCTGCAAATTAGCATCTCACCCTTTTCTCATCTCTTTTCGCCTCTGCTGCAGGCACCATGGTGGTTTATGCGTTTTCATGGCCGTATAACTCTTTGTTTCGTAACCTTGTGTGTGTGTGTGTGTGTGTGTGTGTGTGTGTGCACATATCGATACAGGATGCCATGGTGACACCACAGACAGACGCTGGTGTATAATCGGTAGTCCTCCACCTGCACAAGTCTGACAGAATTACACCCCATGGAGCACTTGGTCTTTGTCCGCCTGATGGATGAGCCAGGGCTGTGGGACAAAGTGTTTAGGGGAATTGCCAAACCGGTGGCTCCTGTCTCTCACAAGAAAAAAAAAAGAGAAGGGAAAAATGAAGAATCTGAAAAAGTAGCAGTAAACATCCTGATGCATCTGTGGTGATAAATCTGGTGAATCCCAGGCAAGAATTCATATCAGCTCGAAGTGCTTTGCCACGCTGAGAGGGAGGATTTGTTAAAGGCGTTATTAATGATATACACGGTGCCACCAGTGACAGGACACCAGACAAGCAGCTGTAATTCAGAGGGATGGAGCAGAGCTGGCCTGCTTTCATTTACTGGTACGAAAAAACTAAAATTAACTTCCCCTTAATTTCCCCATAGCCACGATCATCCTCCTCCTTAATGATTCATACTATAATCTTCAAGAAAGCATTAGTGCAGCTTCAGTTATTGTGGCTATTTTACAGCATGTTGTGTCGGCAGACTGCAGAGCACATTTTTTTAAAAATGTTTTATTCCTGTGACACAGAATCAACGCTCCGAGTGATCAAAGTAAAAAGCAACAGCCTGTATCTGCTCCTCTTTATCTGAGCCTGTACGATCAACGTCCAACTTTAAAGACTCCTTCGAGGCAGAGGCTTTCATTTCTCTCCCCCTTTTTTATGTCATCAGCTGTTCAGCTGTTTTTCATGCACGCTTAGACAAGCTTTGCATTAATTCATCCGGTTGTAACTTCACAGTTAGCACGCCAAAATCTCCCTCTTGTTTTTTTTTTGTTTTTGTCCTTGAAGTTCCACTCTCTTGAATCGGGGTGTAAAAATCTGCCTTTGACTTATTAATTGGACACATTTCCAATGCACGTCAACCTGTTACAAGTACTTTCTCACATGGATTCAAGTGCAGCAACGTGCCTTTTTCTGTACTCACTGAACACACAGATGTCAGGGCTGTAGCCAATGTTTCAGAAGTCATGTGTACAGAAGTTTTCATTGCATACCTGAGTTACCACCAGCCAAGCCCTGTAACATTTTGAGTGTATTTATTAACTTTAACTATAATGTCTGTGGATTTTGTCTATGCACGTAATTGTCTAATGTAGTTTTAGGGATAGACATTTCAGTCTTGGCCACCCCTTTGGTCAGAAAAAACATTCGTAGAAACATTCATGGTCAAAATAAAATTAATCCTAATGAAGACGATGGTCTGACATGACATTGTGTACACACCCATCGTATCATCAGGATGAACTGTAATAACCTTCCTGTTGATCCCTTAATCCAAAGTGCCCAGAGGATGCAACATAATGGACTGAGGATCCCCTGACTTTTAATCCAGCCTTGAGCCAAGTTTTCACTTATCCTGAGAAATTCTTCTTTATCTTTGAGATGGATTGGCACTCATTCTAGTCAGACATTCATTGTCCCCAGAGGATGAATCTCAGTGACTTTTCCTAAATAATTAAAATGTCTCAAGTATTGGACGGATTGCCGTGAAATCCGGTACGAATACCAGTTGTTCTGCCGGGATGACTTGTAATAATCTTGTTGAGCACTTAAATGTCCACTTTGTAAGAAAAGTAGATTTTTGAGTCTCACCCCTGATTTATCCCAAAGCATCAGTATTTGATGAGTTGGGAATAAGATGTAAACATCTACTTATTCTTACAAAGTGGACATAGATTTAATAATCAGTATTATTTGTATGTTTTTCTCCCAGAACAGCCAGACAACTTTACTGTACATTAGCCCCAAGCTAGCACTGAGGTGTTTGTGTCGGTGTTTGAATTCAGGTCAACCTCTTACTCAACTCAGCACTCACCAGAGACTCTCTCTCTTCTTTTCATTCCACTACTCTCTGTACAGTTAAATCTAAGAAGTAAAGTAGTTTCCCCTCCAGCTCCAGTCAGCAGTCAATATTATAGCATGTCAATACCTGACATGGGAGGTCACCTCCGTGGATCCCTGCTGCAGTCAGGTTGATAAACAGGAGTGAAGATAAATCCGCTTTTTAATCCTAAAAGTTTGAAACTAATTTTTTAGCTCTTCTCCCATCGGTTACAGTAACATTTCTGGATAAGAACAGAATCCTATGAGCTCTGGGTGTTTATTCTTCCAGAGCTGGCTGGCTCTGATCAGCTGATCAGCTAAGGCCGCCACTTTGCCATCCCAACACATAACTCAGAAGATGCCTTTTGATGTGTTTTGATAGAGCGGCAAGGAGCATATTGTACTTATTGTACATTTGAACAATAAAGCAATAATAAATATATATCGGCATAACATTTTCTTTCAGTACAATATTGCCACATATTCAGCTTGTTAAGCAACAACACAGCCTCATCTCTGAGTGTTAGTGCTGAAAAAGCAACGAGAGGGTGAAAAACAACAAGTAACCAATTTACATCTCAACACCAGCCAAAGAGTCCATTTTGTGCTGGCACAGACACCGCAAATGGCAGAGGAGAGGTTGGAACTGAAAAGGACATTTAAAATCCTTTTTCACAAAGTTGTGTTCCTATTACATAAAGACAGCACTGCCTATAAAGAACAGGCAGCCCAATGAGATTATTTTAGATATCACACTCACATAGAGGTAACAGCTCAAGAAAGAAATCATCACTTTCACAACCATAGAGGAAGAGGTTCACAGAAAACGACACCTCTCCACAGATATTTCCAGTTAACATACTGCTGTTTGTGCTTGTGATGAGTGACTGTGATACAAAATAAATAGTGTCGTTGGAACCGCAGACTTGTTAGCTGAAATGATTTGCTGGAGAAGCCAGACAGTGTGATAATGTGATGTTGCCCGAGGTTTGAAACCTAGTAAAAGACTTTTCAAAATTAGCTATGCAGAGATTATAACAAAGCAGAAGGAGATAATGATGGGTTAGAGAGAGCTGACAGTAACAATGTTCACACAGAAAAGAAGTATGATGTCGCCGTTCATGTTTTCTGCTTTAACAGCGGACGCCTTCATTTAGATTGATATTGACGTGATATGCTAACATTGCGCCTCGCATTGTTGTGTTTTATGGAACAGCGGGGTCGCAAAGATAGGGCGAGCCACTGTAAGCATGCCAAAGGTTATTTCACTGTCCTTGTTATAAAACAAAGACAAGAAGGATCCAAATGGCTCGGTAATTAAAATGTCATTAATTTGTGGTCTCTTATCAGACCTCACAGACGGCTCTTAATGCAGGCCTGCGAGGAAGATAGAGCTCACGTGTTCCCGGACAGCACCACATGCTGCAACCGCTCTCACATCAGCTATCTCAGTAATGGGAAATGTGTGGCTGCAACAGACTGCACGACATTTTGACAATTAGCCAATTACATTTCATCTGTGTAATACTGGGACTGGTTTGCAGAAATGGTCACCTCGTACAAATATCTCATTAAAAAAGTAAATTAGGTTTCACAATCTCCAGCTTTCATGATTCGTGACCTCTTCACAGCGCATCACTAACATGTGTCAGCACGTAAACACAGGCATTCAACTGTACATTCATACTCATCTAGCTCCTATATGTATGGATATTACAGTCGGATGTACTTTCATACACACACCGTTAAATAACATAGAGCCACTGCTATCTCAATTTTATTAGGTGCAGCAAAGGAAGGTCCATGTAAAATTGCAGGCAAGAAATCAAAAGACAGAATGATATCAGGGTTGTATCCCATGGGTGACTTTACAAAATTAAACTTGTTTGAACAATTAACTCAATGAAGGTCCACATCCGTGTTTCATGCTGCTTTAATCCACTTAAGTCCCAGATGATGACATGTTCTCATTTTCTTCTTCCTGCCTTGTGTGAAATGAAAACAGGGCAATTCTGAGAGCAACTTCTCAGGCATGCAGCCCAGAATATCACAAACAACAACAACGATTTTTTTAGTGCAGAAAATAGTGTGTCTTACGTAGAGGGAAGTGGATCTGGTGGTGAGGCTTGTGGATGGTGCCTGTAGACAACATCTACAGTCACAATACAAACAGTTTATGTTTCAACCTTAACCCCAACATTCACAGGACATGAAAGGTCACTCACTGCAGCTGGATATCCCACTGGAGCAACAGCAGCTCAGACCACAACAAGCACTTTTTATGTAAAAGTTGAAAAAAAGAAAGTGTCATCCAAATGCGTACGATCGCTCAGATCAAACTATTAAACATGACCTTTCCCCAGCCCATTTGTCGAGATAGCATGTTAGCAGTTAAGGGTTCAGCAAACCAATAATACGTTCAAATTTGAAAGTGTCATAGGCTATGTATCATTTTGACATCTGTATAAACCATGTTCACAGTGCATGTTTATTACCTGACTTTCATATAGGGAGGTGCCCGGGACTGTGGTGAAAGTCGGTAACTGCAATTTGAGTCTGTGTTTCAATATTTGTAAGCATGACACCACTTGATATTTTTGAGGCGACCAAGGGACAACTTCCAGTCGTGCTTGTGCCAACAAAATGGGGTGTTTTCAACAAGACCTCCAGACACCTCCAGCCATGTTTGTGATGACCAAAAAAGGTCATTTAAGCCAAAACATGATGTTTTCCTGACCCAAAGTGTTTTTTGTGCTTTAATTATCTGTGGTTTTGCAGAAATATACTTAGTTGATCTTTATTCATCCTGACGATTGGGTTGTCTTTCCCTGACCTGCGGCATTATAGTTCCCATGTCCAGATATTGTAGAAAAAATTATAATGATAAAGTTTGCATTGATGTCTTGTGCCAGTGAGGGTTTTTCAGAATCTCCCAAGATACACATTGTATTTGACTGTGAAAATATTATTTCAGTTTTACTGGTCAGAATAGTGCTTACACTGTATTGGCTATCACCCTCTAACTAAGCACTGACTCGCCAGAATGAAATTCCTCCTTGTTAGCTGAGCCGCCACCTGCAGAAAGAAAGGACTGTTCTGTGGATAGAATGAAACAACACGATGACAATAATGATTATGCATTTATACTGTGTGAAACAGCTGCACGTGTTACATCGCCTCTTTGAAAATAAGAAACAGAACTCTGAAGACTATTAGATAATCCTTTTTGACAGATCAGCTGATGAATTTCCTGTATCCATTGTTTGTATGTGTTTGACCCTGTCAGAGTTTGGCTGCTCAAGTTTAAACCAAGGCCTTCTGCCGAGCAGGACTAATTGTGCCGTGTTACATATGGGACTGTAGATCAAACAGGCTGAGCGATGACATGATGCTGCCAAGGTGGTTCACCTGTCCTGGTCGCGGAACAACTGGCAGCATCAGTCCGGGAGATGTTTGAGCCCCAAGCCAGCCAAAAGAGGTCGCGGTGGGTGGCCTGACCTGAGCACACGAGAACACAAGCGAGGACAGCTGGCGGGGACAGATGCCACCATTTGGAGAGCAATAGTGGGTTTTAACCGTCCGTGTTATTAGGCTGGGTTGCCGAGGCGGCCCTGAGAGCGGAGCCGTTGCTCGGGCAGCTACCGTGCACTGTTTTCAAGCTCAGACAATGCCCCAACAGGCTGCTTTATTAAAACAGCATCTACGCTGGTCTCTGTGTGGAGGAGGCAGACAAGTGTTGTGCTGTTCCTGTCAGTGGTTTTCTTTCTCTTTTTTTTTGTGCTTATTCGAGAGATTGTTTCTTTTTTCTTTTCCCCAAACACTCAGAAATGCGCATGCAAACAGATGCCACCATGCATATATTACACACAATGGGCCAGTTACTAGTGCGTTTACTTGGCATGTTCATGACAAAGTGCGACATAAGAACGGGTTAGTATAGCTCCCTTTGCATTCAAAATGACTGCATATCATAGGTCGGTATTGTGTTATGACATGTAACTGGCATTAAAAAAAGAAAAAATGAATGACTTAAAAAGCCATCCACTTTTTGATGAGCAACTAAACAGACTGGGGATGTTATAAAACTGGGTCTCTCACATCAGATCGTGTGGCACGCCGTTGATGTATATTATTATCACTTCCTCCAGGCTGTTTGACTGCTACTTCCCTCTGATTCTGATATCATACCTGTAGGAATTCAACGTTTTCACTCCTCTCAAATAACCCTTCAAATCCGAGTGACTCTGCAGCTTTCTCCCCATCAGAGCGCCAAACAGGCCGAGCGACTGTTCCTCCTGTAGTTGATTTAACTGTCATATCACATCTGCATCAGCAGCAGTGGTGCCAATTCCTGTGTTGGAACCCCTCATTAGTGTTTCAGTGCGCTCTGATTGCTGATTGACCAGATTGAGATTGCAGGCATCAAAGCTGTTTCCTCTCCCCAGTCACATCCTTCCCCCGTATCCCCTTCTTTATCCTGTCCTGTCTCTCAAGCTTTAAGGGTTTCTTTAAGGGTTCGGTCGAGGTCAGGCCCGACTTCTCGTTATTCAGGTCTGGTTTCTTCGTCTCTGACTTCAAAGTTTGCTTTTTTTTGTGAATTTTAAACTGATTGCATGAAAAACTTTACAAAAAGATTCAGAAAAGAACACAACAGACTGAAAAGACAAGAGGATTAAATATGCGTTGCATTCCCCAGTGCGCTCGCCAAATACACACGTTTTCTGAAGAATGAAAATATGTACTCATCGCTTTAGGCTCCCTGACATTGTTGAAAATTAACACCTACTCTTAAGATGTTTTAGAATTACATTCGCTATCCTTGTGAATTTTTACAGTCCACCTTCTGTTTACAGCCATTAACCAGCAATCACTCTTACGCTCTTTCACAGATAGGGAAAATATTTCTTTCATGCGTATTGTAGCCCCATTTAGTTTCTCTGAACTCAATTTCAGCACTGAATATATTTCATGCAATGAAACATGTATAACTGCCGAGATGATCATAGTGATTATTCCTTTTCATTTCCTCTTCGTGTCATTTTTCTACTTCCTGATGTGGATTTCAAGTCACATTTTTTTTGCACTCTTGATAAAACTACTGAGTCGCTTCCTGTGTTTTGGCATTAAGTTTTAATGACATGCAGCATTCATTGGCAGAGATGAGAGGGCGGTTGGTTTGAAAGGCTCTCTGAAGTGTAACGCTGCACCCAAATGGCTCATTGGGCTTTCACGCCAATTTGGTATGATCTCTGCCATCTCAAAATGTAAATAAAAAAAGCTTATGCAAATGTGAAGGATTTCATATTTCTGCAAGGATTTAAATGTTTGTTTACTGATTTGACTCCCTGGGAGAATATTTGTGTTTTTTTTTTATACGAAGCTGTTGGGAAAACATACTGTATGAATATGCAGATAGTGTTGTCTTATTTTTGCATTTGACAGCAGGTTCTTCGATCGTCGTTCTGGACTTCACGCGTGTAAAGGAAGCAGGATGATTCAGTCACGAAAACATGTGATGCAAATAATCCTTTTGTTTTGTTAGAGGTATAATGTTATCTCGATTGTGACTGAATCATAAAAAGTAGGCCACCACAAAAAACAGTACAAGCACATGAAAATATAAATTAAAGATCAATTTGACTTCAAGGGCAGATATCAGACGGCATTTCAAAAATCTTCCCGAGCATTGCAAGATAAAAGTTGAAAAGATAGAAAGTTGTGAAGTCCATTATTTAGTTTCAGACATTATTCAGTTTGGAGCTCTGTCATTAAAATCAAAATACGTGTATTTTTTCTCATCAGCTGTCTGTCACAGACCAGCCTTTGTTCAGAAATGATCAACATCACATCACATACTGTATACATTCAAAAAAACATGAATAATGACAATAATAACAACATAATAACAATTCAGAATACTGACACCAAAATTCACCATTGAATTAGGTTGTGAACATTCGCTGCTATTGTATGACTGTGTGTTATCAGTAAAGAAGCCACCACATCCATCATGGTGACCCAGGGATTCAGTGTCTGTCTCATTAAAATGTCCTTGGGGTTCTGATTGTGAATGAGATAGCATGTTTACCCTCTAGATAACAAAGTCACCCTTCGAATACCCAACCAAAGGGCGTTCAGCATGCATGTTAGAGGACAGGCTTTACACGGCACATTTATGAGACGGAGCCTCCGCAGTTAAAGCAACACGATGTCACTAACAGCTTCAAAATCCTTTTTCTGTTACAGTGTTACACTGTCTTTAGACTTTTTTTTAACCTCAGTTTATCAAGCATAAGGGCAGTAAATTACACCATTAAAAATGAAATTGCGTCTTGAATTTAAATGAATCTGGTATATGTTTTGGTAGAAGGCAGTCGGAAAGTAACAAATGAGGAAGAGGTAACAGATTTAACAGATATTATTCATATAAAAGCCAGATTGTTAGCTCAGGGTTGAATATGGCTAACGTTGTTCTCTAAAGGTATATTCCCAATGTAAATGATGCAAAGCCAAAGTATTGTTACAGAATAGATGCAGTGAAAATGCTGCTAGTTTTAAGTCACCCAATATCACTGCAGATACAAATATCCAAACCGAGCATTCAATACCTTGAGGGATTTTGTTTGTAATACTTGATTCTAATTGGGTCCACGGAGGGCTTACGGAATGTGCAAGTTCGAACTACCAGACAAAGGAGCATTTTAGCATGTTGGCGGGGTTTCACAAGCCTACAGGATCAACACAAGATGAGGGCTGATGTAATTTATTCTAAAGCTTGTAGAAAACTTAATCTGAAAGTGAGTGACAGCAGATGGATCAGTGTCTATGGCCTTTAAAGCGCTCAGTCTCCTCTGAGCGACAGAAAGACCTCGCGCGACGCAACGTGCGAGAAAATAATTAATCAGATTCTTGAGATATCGCATCAAAAACATTTTTCGACATTTCCTCAAATAACAGCTGCTTTAATAAAAGCGGATCTGACATGAGAGAAGACGTGAAACGAAGGCTGTACATACTCTGTGAAACAATACACCAACCAGTACATGCCCTCTGGCACTCACATTATCTTTGATGATAGGTTCAATAACATATCATACATTATGTATTGTGTGTTTAAATTAAATTAAGCTTTCATAAGAGAAAATGTAAAGTCTGACCTTCAATGATGCGATGCAACGGAATCTTGTGTGGAAAAAGGGCAGTATTGAAAGGCCTTTTCAAGTTGTTCAAATGTATTTTTAAGCTCATACATCTCTCTTATCATCTAAAAAATAAATGGTCTGGAGAAAGTGACGAGGTCTGACTGCAGACAAAGGAAATGTAAGTTGACAGTGCAGTGTGAAATGCTGACCTACAGAAATGCACCTTGTTCAGGTCTCCAAGGACCATTTGCCCTGAGCGCTGCGCTTTCGCAGTATTCTCAACAGCTTTGAGCATTACCTACAGTACTGACTAGTTTGTGCAAGTTGTTAATGAAGTGACTCTCGCTGGTCTTAAGCTCTCACTCTCACCTTCCCTTCCTGACATGGACTGAAGGCTCATTGCAGCTCGGCTCATGTATCTTTCATAGAGTCCGCTGCAAAGTTCTTGTCACCGCCATCAAACGGTCACATCACTGAGGGACGATGACCTCATCTCTAGACGTCTCATCTATCTCGTTCTGTCTTGAAACAGGAGCCACTTACTCTCCCTTATCATATTATTTAATCATCATAATGAATCTAGCAAACCTCACTTTGCTTGGATTTTCACTAAAAAATAATATTCTTTTGTGTAAAGCAAAATAAATTGCATCTGAAAAGCAGTCCGACGGTCTTGTGTTGCATTTTTGTAACACTGTTGGCGTTGGTTTTAAAACAATTAATCAATTCTTCTTCTTTTGGAGGGATTTTTTAATACAGATTGCCTTTTGTAACCTGCTTGCCTCTGTGTCTTTTGTTTCGGTCCTGCTGACATTACCTACTACCACTACTATTACAACAAGGAAAGTAATAACAAGCTGTAAAGACAACACTGATGTGGTATCACCTCATGAAGACCTGGTATAGTGTTGCAAATGTCTGTCCAGTTACACATCAAGCTAGCTAAATGAATTAGCGTTAGTAATGGTGTTTTGGAGCACCTGACAAAAGTCCAATATTTGGTCTCCACCAATTCCCAAGAGAAACATCTGGCTCTTTAGCTACTGTATCTATTCACCCTGCTGTCATCAGGAGAAGAACACGGAGGTATCCGCTACCATATCACCAGACTACAGAGCAACTTCTTTCCTGAGGCTGTGAGGCTCCTCATCACTCCTCTCATGTAGCATGCAAGGATTTAAACTCAGTTTCGTTCTAACAACCCTGGTGTTAAATGAAAAATAATGAACCTTTAACCTTTAATTGCTCCATTCTCTGTGTCCATCTACTGTTTGGTGTTGCAGACAGCATACAGTGGGTCTATCGGAGCTTTTGAACTGAAAACAACCGCCTGCTACCTGCTGTAGCTGGAAATGGTACAGAACAGAAAGAAAGAAAGATTGCATCAAATCAACACAGTTTCGGGCTGCAGGAGCAAAACAATGAGCTGAAAGTATGCTGAAGGGAACTGGAGAGCCAGGAGATAATGTTAGTGTGACTAGTGATAGTGAATAGTGAATAGTGACTTTATCAAAGGTACATGTAAAAATGCGAATAATGCAGCTTTAACTTTAATCAGACAGGTTATTTAAAAAGAAATGTTTTTTTTGCCCCCAGGCATATACTGTTCTTTTTTAATTCAAATATAAAACCATAAAACCTGAACTGTTATGAGAATAATAAAAAAATAACTGATGCCTAACAACTTTGATAGTCAATCTAGCCTCTGAGCAGATACACACACTGAAATAATGACCTATCCAGGGGTCATCACAGAATGCAGGTAGTCTCAACTGGCTTGTTATATAAAAATAGCCGACTGTATAAAATGTCCTGACTATATGAGCACAGATTCTATTCACATTATAACGTCCTTGTGACATGAAAAACGTCCGGTGCACATTACATATGTAGGAATAATCTTATCAATAATAAATGATAAGAGTAAGAGCTTTTTTAGTGGTAATTTCTCTCTCACTTGAATGTCTTACAGGTACAGTAAGTGAACCCCAAATAACATTTGCATCTGTTTTGTTGGAGAAGTGAACAGTGCACACAAGACTGGCCCAGTTCTGCCAAAAAGTCCCCAAAGACTACACAAACAAGACAACAAGAGGGATATCACTGGGCACTTGCCCTCAATACTCATTGTTACAAACAGAGAGCTGCGCAGACAAATTCAGTCCATATGATAAGTGGTGCTAAATATAGCTCAGATGTTGGGTGGTGTGCTAAGGTTCCAGATGTAAAATGCTCCGCCTGACGCGCACTAAGATTTGTTACCACTGTTTTTACAAATGAGGCAAAAAAAGTCGAAAGCATATAAGTACATTACCCCCGACAAGGAGGTTGTGTTTTCACCTGTGTATGTGTTTGCTGCTTGCGTGGTTTGTCAGCAGGACTACAGAAAAACTACTTAACAGATTTCCATGAAATTTGGATGGGGGATGGGTCTCAGCCCAGAAACGAAAACCATTATGTCTTGGTGCTGATCTGGACGGGGATTGATGGAGGAACATTTTTCTCACTTACTGTAACATTGTGAGGTCTTGTGTTTTTCTATATTTTGTCGATTTCTCAGGGAATAATGAGGGGATGTTGTTGAGAAAATGCTGTGATATTTAGGTGGTAGAGTACAATTTGATGCAGGTCCAAATAAATATCCAAGGTTATGTGATATTGGAATAGACTTAATTTAATAATTGGGTCTGTTGGGCCTTGGCGTAGGTATGCGTGGTATGTTTAGGGTCAATTGTTAATGTTGGTCTTCTTTTACAAAGTTTTCTTGCTCATTTTCAAGTTGTTTAGTGATCATGGATTTATAAACATTTAAAATACATTATTGAATATGAATGTTTAGTGAAAAGCTACTGTATAGATTTAAGAGTCACAGTAAATACTGTTCAGTTACAGTAAATATACTTATTTGTTTAGATGGTTATATTGCTTGTGCCATACATGTCTCTAATAATTCACTGATTATTAGATATGACTGATGATTAACAGACCATCCAGGCTGTACTACAGCTCCTTCTCAGTTTTTTCATTAATCATTTGGGTTCTGGAGAAAGGCTGCGGGGCTTCTGGATTGAAATCCTGAACTGATGTGTGACAGCCCCAGGCCGTCTCCCAGGGCTTGAACGTGTACTGTGGTTGTTGCGTTGAGTGTGTGTGTTATGTCTCAGTGTTGCAGGTCTCTGGTCTGATCAAGGAACTGGAGACAGATGGCCAATCTGTGGTGGTCGTGGACAGGGTCTCCCTCTCCTCTGGCACTGCATCGTTGTTAAGTTGGACTTTTAGATTTTCTGTATAGTGTAGTTAGTCTGGCAGTATTCTTCTTCTTTTTGGTGAAGTGGAGGCAGTGTTGACGGCCTTACAGCTATAGGCAAGATGGCTGCCAAGACATGGCTCAGCGTTCGAGATGGTGTTTCAACATTTGTTAGCGCAAAATCACTGAATGTGTTTAAGGAGACATCAAGAAATTTTCTAGGTGTGTCAGTGGGAACAAAGACAGACATTTTCGTGCCTAAAGCAGGCAATAAGCACCGCAATGTCACAACAAACAAAGAAAAGTTAATACATAAAGAAATGTCAAGTTTCAACAAATACATGGTTCACAAAAATGTACATTGACAACATGTATTCTAACGATTTGGTGGGTTTTTGTTACATTTGTTAAACTAATTGAATCTCTTGAATAAATTCCCTTGCCTCTCATCGGCACCATTCACTGGTGCCACGCCTCATACAGCTGGTGGCCTTTTTATTATCTTCGCCCCCTGACCCTCAGAGACCATCACTATTGCCATATATCTACTATGGTCTCTGGGGTTCTGATAAATCCATAAAGGCTGTTGTGGTCGTTGAAAAACTATGCTTCAAACTATCAAACTGAATTTGGACTTCAAACAGTTTTCGAGAACTGGACGTGCAAAATTGAGCGAAAGGAGATGCTGGTTAAACCTAAATGCATTAATTTAAAGCAGTCCTTCTCCGTCCCATCCTGTCACTTAGCCTTACATTTTTGAAATGTGAGTGCATTTCCCACTCCTCTAACCCACTGATCAGAGTGATACACCAACATCAGTGCTGGAAATCATTTTATGTGTCACATCTGTAGTGTGAGGCAGAGGTCTGCCAATGGTAGTGCGGCAGTATATCTTGTTAAGATAGCTACCTTGACCAAGTGAGCTGCATCAGGGAGATGATAAAATAACTCCCATCCCTCCCTCCTTTATATTCATGTTAACACACTCCGATACAGGAGAGGACCCATAAACACAGACTCAGAAGCATACAAAGCTGGATTCACAAATGAATGTAACCTATTATATGATCAGCCTAATGTCATCCATCATCAGGACAGGCTTATTCACTCTTTAACAACACATTTATTGTCATGGATTTAATGGATTTTGTCTTTGTGGCACTGAATGAATAACACAAATAACACAACAATGCAGGACTTTGTGGGCCCAGTAGCCATTTATTTTACAGTCATGTTACATTCAGTGATATGAACAACACAGTAGGTATTTACCAGGTTAATATATAGAAAAGAGATCTGGTGGCTTCCAACCACAACACACACTTTTCATCAGCTGGTGTTATTTCCCATAAACTTTGCATTATCCTTTGGTTGTTTCTATCATTTTGTTGAGAATAATGGAAAGCTTGAATATCTACAGCTCTATTATACTGAGCAAACATCCATCTGCTGCTGGAAGCTGTGTAATACAGTCTAAAGCTGTGGAGAGTAAGTTATCTAAGATAACTTAAAGGGGCAATATGTAAGAATTTTAGATGACAACATTAAAAAATCTGTTTTTTTTCTGATATTGTTAACCTGTGTCGATGATGCAGAGATATCTACTGAAGTTGGCATGCTTACCAGCAAGTGCTAGCCAGTCCTGGTCCAAAGCAGTATAAAGTGGTCCCGAGCTCCAAGTCCAAACCACTTGAGAAAGTAAACTCTAATTCCAGAAGGGGGGGAGGGTTACCTACCTCAGCTATTATCACTACTTTCTACAAAAATGATATCCAATACAACATGACTGCATTTATCTAAAACCATTCACTTGCATAGCCGTCATCGAGTCAAACACTGAAGCTAAAAATACACTTCAAACTGATCTACACCTGACAGATGTTCATGCCATTTTTTTAAATGCCTTAAGCCTGCAGTGGAAAACCTTTGTCTCCCGCCTCAGGCAGTGAGAGTAGCTACACGGTCAATGTGCTTATGACTCCATAGGTTCTGCCATACTCTTATTTGCTGGAGCATAACCAGCGCTGAACAGCTCTGATAGACCCACTATATGCTGCCTGCAGCAACAAACAGTAGATGGACGAAGTTAGCCAGAAGCTGGCTAAGAGAATGGAGCAATTAAAGGTTAAAGATTTGTTGTTTTTCATTCAGCAACATCAGGGTTGTTAAAACGAAACTGAGTTTAAATCATTTTATGCTACGTGAGAGGAGTGAGGAGGAGTCTCACAGCCTCAGGAAAGAAGTTGTTCTGTAGTCTGGTGGTTTGGCAGCTAACTAGCTCAGGGCAGCTCCAGTTAGCAGCAGTTAGCAGCTACTCTTGTGACATACGGCCCCTTATTTGATTTTTGAGTATGAATTTGACGGGTGGCCAGCTCTTACATATCGCACCTTCAAAAACAGACAGAAATGTACCAGGTCCTTGAAAAATGTGAACATTTCTGTAACAAATTCAACATCTGAGTTTTTATTCAGGACTGTAGGAGGCAGCTCTGGTTACACTCCTCTTTCTGCCAGTCTCTTTGCCAATCCTGTTACAGCCCTGTCAGTCAGCTACACACAGGAACAGCAAAGAGAGCATTTAATGTAATCCAAGCCCAGTCATTTCTGCTCACATGATAATGTAACATTTAACAGCGTTCTGGCGGACATGATCCTGACAGGCACACACTATAGACAGACAGTCGGATTACATTGTTTACATTACTTTCTGTGAACATTTTATTCCCCGATATTTCGGTCTGAACTTTTAAAAATAACCCCTCTGAATCATTACATGCTGCTCTTAATGTCTCTCAGGATATGAAAAATGATATCTGAAAATGTAAAGTCCTCAGAAGGAAAAGAAAGTCTTTGAAATGGATCCTTGCAAGACTTTAGTACATACTCAATATAATTAAGCTCTATGATGCTGCTGTGCAATATTTTAGCACGGTTCCCTCTCTGGAATTTGGTTTTAGTGAAGTTTTTTTTTTTTTAACTCAAGGACCACAGTTCTATCAACAGTACTTAGAGTCGATTCCTCTGATCTCTCTGGTGAACACGTAGTGTCATTAACACTCACCTATGGAAGCCCATAGAGGACTTTGTTAAAATTATAATATCCGTCTGAAAATTTCCACATTTGTATTTCTTATTTAGGTAAACATTTTAACAAATTGAAAATGTAATAATTACATTTGCATTATCATTTTCACATACTTGTGTATAGACGTTCTATGGTTTATTAAAAACAGAAATGGAAAAGCTGATGTTTAATTTACAAAGACTTAAGCTGCTTTACAGTTTTTATATTTTTTATTTGAATATTGTAGACAAAGGCAGGTTTAGTGTTGGAAAATTAACTGTCAAGTGCTGTTTTCATTTACATTGTCAAATTTTTAAATGAAGGCATTTTAATTCTCATATTGTTACCAAAAGATTGTGAGGACAAGGCAAGTGTACATGCAATACACGGGCCGTCGCTGTTTTGCTTTTTCATCTTAAAACTGTCCCCTGCAGAAAGTCATAGAATGGCCGTACAAGTATGTGACAATGATAACGCAAATTGAATTATTGAAGGTACTGGAATTGGACACATACCAAACTTTTTTAAATAAAGTCCTCTTTGGGTTTCCACACTAATCTATCCATCTTACTTTTAAAAATTTTTTTTATCAACAGGTCACCTGAGTAAATATGACTTTGATTGCAGTAAATAGAATCGCACTGTTTGCATGAGAATTTGTTTCACCAGTCCAAACAGCAAACAATACAAACTCTTGGAGTTTCTTGCATAAAAATAACAGCTACTTAAAGAAAGATGAAGAAACCAGAACTTGTTGCAGACTGATAGAATGTAGGATGTTGGTGGTAACATAGGAAGTGAGAAAACAAGAAGTTAAAAATAGTAACAATGTGAAAATTATACTGAAAAATACATTTCTTAGCCATTAAAAGGATCTGTGCTTAGCATGCGTGCAACAAAAGACAACACAATGTACTCACAATGATACTAATATTGATATTATTTTACTCAATAGGCTGAATCATTACCTTGATGTTGGGGAGTCTGTGCTCTGTCAAACATCTTCTTGTTTTCTGTCACTTCAGGCTTCAGTACCAGAGCAACTCATCAATGTCATTGATTACAGAAATACTGTTTGCCCATTTGCATATCGTGCATCAGGAGCATGAAGCACGGCTGAGCCAGGTCAAAGCATGGATTACCCCGGAGAGAGAAAGCTGCAGCCGAAAATCCTCGCCCACGATCGCCTTAAGTGTGGGAGCGTTTAGACAGAGACCCAACAATGTGGTGCAATCTGTAAACTCTGCATATTCCGCATGGTTTATTATTCCAGTAGTGCAACTGCTTTGCAAGAAAACAGTAGGGCTAACCAGTGAACTGAAATACTACAGAAATTACAATATGGCCAAGTACAATAACCAAATCAAAGGAGCTGTGACTTTTTCATAAAGGTAAAACGTGTCACAACACAAATTATATTTTTTTTTCAGTGAGAATAAAACAAAACAAATAATTACATTCAAATTGTTTTGCAACAACCGTATCTGTCAAATGAATCAACAAAGATTCAGGTGTTTGATCACACTGAGTAAAGAGACAACAATTATTAACTGAGAGACAGTTAACATATTTTAGTTGTAAGCACAGAATAAAAAGCATAATGTCAAAACCTACTGCGGTAAAGGAGTTAATGAGAGTAACAGGTAAAGGAATGCTCAGTTGGTCAGAGAAGGTGTTCAGTTTGTACACCTGTGATCGCTGGGAGATGGGTGGAGGTGGCTAGCATCATTATCCTTGTGGAGGCCTATGTTATGTTTCAGTAACCAGAAGAAACCCTGATTAAAGAAGTCGCTGCACTCTTTAACTGAAGTTATTGAGGTAAGTGTTCCAAGTGTCTGGCGAGGATTTCTTCAGTTTCCCGAAGAGAGGATTTCTGGAGCTAGCACGGTACATGAGTCTGACTGTCTGCGCCTCTGCTACGGGATGTCTGTTGGCTGCAATACTCGAGCATCAAACAGGCCTGTCGCATTTTCTTTTCTTGTCATGTTTCAGGCTATAGATTTAAGATTTACTTGACTTTATTTTATTCCAAATTCTAGGTAGCCCATTAAAAGGGGTGTATATTGTTTGGGAATGTGACTCTTAAGTTAGTGCAACCTTATTTCAGGTGTGATCGTTTAAAGCGAGGACCAAGTGTCAATTTTTTGACTTTTATCAACTTCTCCCAAAAACTCCTGTTGAAACTGCTGTTAAATTCATGGGACCTAAAAACCTGAAAAATCCTAGAGCTGTACCGCAAATACTTTTAAAGTTAGGATTTTTGTTTAAAGTTTGGCCTTCAGAGCTGAATTTCAGCATTTTTGTGAATCTGTGTATGTGTATACGAAGTTTATTTTTCCCCGGTTGGCATTGAAATTTGTCCTGAACACCCATAAGGGAAAAGGAAACTTGCCTTCATTGAAATCGTTGTTGCTGAATGGATACAGTTTCAAAAATTATAAATTTTTGTCTGAATCTGTCATTTTCAAAAATTCATATCTCAACTTTTTTTCTCTTCTCTTTCTTGCAGCCAAATGTTGGTTCTGTGCAGTATTAATGTAGTTCTACCACATCTATAGGTTATTTGGTCCTGCATAAGAAAAAAATGAGTGCCACAGATCTTGACTTCAAGGTTTTCTATCTCCGTGCGATACCTGTTGGTCTGTTTGCTTTTCATTGGGTTTGGTTTGTTGCGTAATAGATGATGTCGTCTTCTTCTGTGTGTCTAGACAGAATGTTAGCTCCTGAGCTAAACTTACATGTCAAACTTCTCCAAGTGGTCTGGTGCTACAGAGGCATCCTGGTGCATTCTAAGATAGCTGTGACGGCGAGGCAGCACTGTCCTCTTTATTTTAGGCATAGTGAACTTGGATTACTAAGGTGTTCCTGTTAGTCACCTAGAATTGATTTTCTTCATCGTCCACATGTTCCAAGTAATTTCGGCACTGCTGTTGCAATGTTATCACAACGCTACACCGTTCGTCACCTGCTGTTGTAATTTGGATGTGTTTTTTTTATTTTCAGTTTATTTAATGACAGACAAAAATGCTTAATCGATTGGTACAGAGTATTTGTTAAGTCTGTAAATCATTTCAATGAAGCAACAGTACATTTGGCAATTATCATCTTATATCAGACAAGGTGATTTGAAGAGTTATGTTGTGTATATAGTCATGTTTATCGATTCCTTCATTCCTCTCTCACTTCTCATCTGATGTTGCCCCGAAAGTTAAAGCCACCAGCGGCAAATTAATACACTGTTACTTCACATAAATTTATGGTGAAAATTGTATAGAACATTTGGCATAGTTTAAGTAGATAATTCTACAGCCTAGTTGTTTTTATAATACGGAAATGTAACATATTAGATCTTAAAGTATTATTTAAAATGTTATTTACAGCACTCCAATAAAAAAAAAAAAAACATCTCACATCGATGTTATTACTAGTATGAATATAACAACTTTGAACACAATAGTTCTTATGAGGTCTGTCCAGTAATCCGTATTAATAACAATCAAATCAACTGATTCAAACATTTAAATTAGCTCTGCATGATAAAGTCACAGTAGTTGAAATAATGCTGCAAACTTCGATCAGATTGGGCAATGTTTAAGACGCACACATCCATCTTGTTTAATCAGACGAAAAGAGTAGATCACTTCCTTTCACAGGGTTGAGACCTTCCCAAGAGAGAGCATCAGGTGGAAAAAACTTGTGTACTGTATCTATCCATGGCAGGTCAAATACCACGCTGGAAAAATCCATTTAAAGACGGAATAATTTTTCTCAAATCAACCAAAAAGTGGTCACTTTCCCTTTGAATGTTGAATCTTTACTAATCAAGCTTTAATGGAACGGACAACCCGACTAAACGGGCTGTTTTCGAATAAGCTTTTAATTGCCAAGTAGCTTCACCTGAGTTACGAAGCAATTACCCGCCCCTGCGCTGACACTTTGATAACAGGATCATTACTGGACATTCCAACTTCCACTGTGGTGTCGGCCACGCCACAGACTGATCCACTGCTACTACTATTAGAAATCAACCGAGAGACACAGAAAGTGGCAATGGCAGGACAAAGAAAATCAATGAGAGCAGCATAATGTGGTAAAACCATGTTGACACTGAGCCAACTTGATGGAGTAGAGGGCCGAGCAGTGCGAAGCCAACACACTCTAAGAGAACTCTAAGAAACTCTTTATCTGACTAATTAAACATTAAATTACAAAGCTACACTATAGTCAGACTAATTTGTTTGCAAATGAATTAATTAAACTTTTCAATTATGTTGATATGCTTAGCAGAGTCGGCAGTGCCCGGTGCATGTCACGCACGTCTCTTACATAGAGAGACGTTATGACATGATGGATGTTAAAACTTGTGGTCAGTTTTATGCATCTTTGTCTGATTTTTGCTGCTTTCACACATATAAAGCTCCAGTTACACTTGATAACAATAAATTGACCCCGGCCTTAATTTAAAGGAATAGTTGGAAATTTTGCTAAGGTTTGAATGGTAAATATAAAGTTACTAGCAGCAGCTATTTAACTTAGCATGGGGACCAGTCGCACCAGGCAAGGACGGTGAACTTTGCTTTTTTCAACTACTCAATTACACAAACGAGATGTGTTTATTAGAAACGCTTTAGAGCTACAGTTAGGGGGATTGTGTTACCTTTTGACAGGACCAGAGTCTCTGTTTCCCTGTTTCTATTCTTTATGCTCAGCTACTGTAATTTAACCGACAGCTCCAGTTACATATTGATGAAACATAAAAGTGACACCGATCCTGTCATCTAACAGCCTGCAAGAAAGCAAATGGGCGCATCTCCCAATATGTCAATCCTTTTAATGAATTATCTTAAGGTAATCAATAAAGCAGTCCGTGTCTGTCGCCTCACACCAAGAAGGTCCTTGGTTTGATTCCTTTCTGTGAGGAGTTTGGGCGGTCCGGTTTCTATGAGGTTGATTCGCCGGTCGGTGCCCTTTACCAAGGCACTGGCTCGGATCCAGAGTTGGTCCCCGGGTACTGCCACTGCTTCTCACGGATGTGTTAAAATGCACCCCATTGTACGTTTTATGATTGTGTGTGATAAGATTATTTCTCTAAATTGATTTGAAAGTCAGATATTTGATAGCTGTCTGAAGAGGTGAAGAGGTGCGCTAGCCTGGTAAGAGCTCAGTCTTTTTTCCCATGTGTTCACTCTGAAAAGCCTCCCCTTGAGCTTTTTTTGTTGGTAGAGAAGCTGGTCAGTGCACAATTTATTTGAGGACTCCAATATGTGTCACCTACACAAAATTAGTTGGCGGGTAAACTCCCAGTCTTTGAAGCCTTTTTGTAATTTCATTATTACAATGTGCGCCAGTGCTGGCCCAACTTTTTTTGCTGGCCCTAAGCAGAATTTGATTTGGGGCCCCACCATCGTGGAGTCAACTGTCAATTATTGACCCAAATGTCACACGGGCCGGCCCTGATGTGCGCAGCTGCAATCTTCCATGACTGTGAAAGTGGGTTGTTAGTGTTTTTGGGGGTACATGGCCAGAAAACAAGGAGCTTGGCTTCGACAATCAAGAGAAACATATAATAAATGGTAACTGTAACTTTACAACAACAACAGAAACAAAAGGCAGTCAAAATAAGTTTCAGGCTAAAACACAACATTAAAATGAAAGGTTAATATTGTTAATTTCCTTCATCTGATGTGTCTTTCTGCAGCACTTGAGAACTGTACGATTGGCTGGCAGCTCAGCCTCAGGCTACTGGAAGTGGACCTCTCAGCTCATCAAGATAAGTGACAAGTGCAGAGGTGGGGACTTGATTGACAGAGTGAGGGAGGTGGAACAAAGAATACATCCCGCATCGAGATATAATCGTTTATACTGAAGCAATAAACGGAATAAGAGATCAGACATCTAAAGAACACAAAGCAGACGCGTTGTTTTTCACAGATATGTTTTTATTTGTCAAACTGAAAGAGCTTTTGTTCGAAGCATCACATTTTTTATTTTTTTTGGACTGTACAGTTTTTCACTCTCCTCTTCAGGCTTGAACCTAACCAGCATTGTAATAGATACATTTTTCTAGATAGTGATTGACACTCAGACCCGAGGAGGTAAGAAATAATATGTGAACGGTGGACACAGAAGTACAGAGACAGGATGGGTTTCCACTTTTCTCCCCTTGAGATGACATTTTACAATGCACACGACAATCAGTGGTGAGTACAAAGTAAAGGCTTTCAGATCTTCATGATATGCGAGAACAGAATGTGCCCGTGGACATCTTTGTAACAACTTAACTCTTCAAGCTCATACATCATGCAAACCTCCTCAGAGCTCTGTAGCCAGTCTGCCGACCGGAAGCTGACTGCAGAGATCCATCGGAGCAGATGCTGGCCGAGATATAATTATATGACGATAAATACTATCGGTCAAAACAACGAGTTGCTTGTGAGAAATAATTTGTTATGATCATCCTGTGTCCATGAAAAAGGAATGACTGATCACACCAATAACAATTTTCACATATTGGTAATCTACAGCAAAGTCTTTCAGTGTAACTTACATCGAGCTTGGCAACATAACACAAGAGATCCCCATCTTTAAACACGTGAGCGCCATTATAGAATACCAGATCATCATGTACTGTATATCACATTGTATTTTGCCAAACCAGAATACAATTGGCTACACTCCGCTCAAATTATCCAGATAACAATCAGAAAATGTTTTGCGTTTTCATTTTTCAGACTTCGTACGGTTACTTGTCAACTACGACAACATCCATGTTGATGGCATGACGGCTGAGAATGCTCTGGCACACGATGATACAAAGTAGGCTCCAAAATATGGCCACACGGCCACACAAATCTTTTTCTCGCTGTGCTTTTTCATCGTTTTGAATGAAGAATTAGAATGTTGAATTAAGTCCGTAAATGTTTTCCAATACATTTTTATTCACTAGATATTTAAAGTGATGAAAATAACAGTGGCACTCTTGTATTTCCAAAATCTAGTCAGGCAAACAATGTTATCTGGAAAGGCTGATGCATCAAATTAAATTAGATTTTTCTGTAAATGTCTTACTTTGTGTTTAAGGCTCGGCTGCAACCACAGAACGAATACACCGCATTCCTACAATATGAAATGATTGGCTAGTTAGGTGACTGAAAGCTGACAAGTCTTAAGTGAAACGTGAAGCATAAAAAGTAGATGCTGTTCCCTCAACCTCTTATTCTAGCACTCGAGAGCTTTGGGAAAACTTCTGAAGAGCGGGTAGCCAGTGAAGTAATCCAGGCCTATTTTTGAACCGAGTAGAATGGGCTGCGAGGTTTGGCTCCGCTGTGAAACCTCAGGTGCTTGTTTGCTTCCATGTACTCAGCCAACGAATCGTCTCTGTTCATTTACTGCAGGACGCAGCCGATAGCAGAACCCATACAGTGTAAAAACTTCATAAACAGAATGTTTTGACGTGATTGGCACAGCAGCATCCCCTGTAACCCCAATACGTCTAAGTATTTTTAGCATCCTGAAACCATGTAAGAAGACCCCTCCTTTTAATATTTCATTACTATATCATCTCCTGTCCCGTATGACAACAACCATCAGATACCCTGAAATAAAGACTGCTCATGTTTAATTAAGAGCTGTGCGCTGTTGCCACATTTAATTTCTATTATAAGTTTGAGATGATGACATATATTAATATATTATTAATCTCGGACATTTGCTCTCTTACACAATTTATAACATCAAAGGGATTAAAGAGAATAAAAAAGTTTTCAATATCTGAATTATGCATATTGCGGACATGATTTAAATAATTGGCCTCACTCATTTAACATTTTTCAAAAAAAATAATTATACACTGAAATCTTTAAATAGGTGGCCAGACATTATACATTTGTGTTTTTTTTTTTTTTTGTTGTTGAGTGACATCTATCCTGAGCTTTTTAATTGATTTCAACTTAGATCTCCAAGACGACAAGAAAGACATTTGACAGAGATGTTCCGCGTCCGACAGCTGAGACGAATAAATCTAAAATAAATACAAAAAAGAACGAGCACAAATGATAATCCCAAATGTCTTAGAAAAAGTGTAGCGATGATCGAATAGATACAGATAAAACTGGAAAACTTATGAGAGCGTTGAGGCACCTCAGCCTGTCGAGCCTCGGTGTCTGTGCTGCAGTGTGGACCTGCAGTGTTTGTGTGTTCGCTCACATATCAGTCACCTTCAATAAGCTTTTTGCAGTGTGTTGTAATGTTTCAGAACCATTTTAAAAATGCACATAAAAATAGGTCCCTAAATCAAAGCCGTTTGCTCTCAGGGCCGGAGGTTTTAAATGATTTGTCATAATATACATTTATAATTCACGCACCATGCAGTTTCTTAGTCTTTTACATATAATACAAGAGCATTAATAGTGTTTTGATTGATGTAATAATGTCGGTGTCCGTTAGGGTAGAAGCATGGCTTGCGGGCGTGTAGTAATCAAAGTAAAAACACATCCAATAATGTGACGACGAGTGATCTCTACATGGTATTTTAGACGGTTTAGTTATGTCATGAAGTCGGTTAATCATGTCCAATGAAGCACGGCAGACAGATTTCACGTCTTTGTTAAAAAGTGACACTGTACAATAGCTTCTATGGCAACAAGTTAAAACCACAGCGAGACC
>OMLP01015594.1:5553-25364 GCA_900302685.1 Spondyliosoma cantharus | reverse complement strand
GGAAATTGGTTACGTCCTCAGATGCACCAGCTTGGGCATCAGCACACAGGCTTCATTATAAGCAGTATAGTGAATAAAATATCGTCTTATGGTTACATAGCTCGGGCGGCTCATTATGTAAGAGCAGTTTTCTAAATGAATCGCACGCCTGCTGTGCGTTGTGTCATTAGAGCAGACGAGGGAGAGGAAGTGGAGGAGGAAGAGGGGGATCTAAACAAACTTCTGTTCTTGTCTCGCTTGGCTTTTTTGTTTCTGTTTTAATTCGTAGAGCGGCCCTGACAGAAGCCACTTATAAGTAAAAAGAAACCACACAGCATCGTCAGAGAAGCACAGACGCGCATACAAGCCCTCTGATACAAGAATCCCCGCGAGGCGAATATTAAATCTGGGTGATCTGTTAGCAGTTGGAGTGGGAGTCGAGACTTTGAAAAGGCCAGACTGGGGCTTTGACTGATGCACTGTGGCAGCGCCAGGCTTGTTTACGTGGCAAGGTATCGGTGTCAGTTTGCGTCCAGGTGACGGCAACACAGACATAACTCATTGACGCAGAACTAGCAGAGAGAAACTACCAAATCTGTGCGAGACACGAGGCGGTAGAGCAGCAAAGTGTTAATTTTTGGCTGCGCCCGTGACATCAGTGGCAGAGCTCGCTGCCTCCTCACCCACTCACGTCTCTGCGAACACCCTGCTGGGTTCCTCCTTTGTTGCCGTCGCTTCGCTCCTCTCCTCTCCTCTCCTCTCCTCTCCTCTCCTCTCCTCTCCGCGTTGCTCCTCTCTTCTTTCCCTTTCGTCACTTTTGCTCCTCACTTTTTCCCGCTTTTTCACTTTTATCTCCCTCTTTAATCTCTCGTCTCCCCGTGGCACCTCTCTTCTCCATGGTGATGTGTCGCGGCTTTGCATGATATTAACAGTGGTGGAATTTAACATTGGTACAACACGAGTACTGTACTAATGTAAACATTTTAGGTACTTGTATTACACTATTACACAGACTAACTGGAAACTGTTCCAATTAGAGGTTGGTGCGTCGTGCATTTTTAAATGCGTTATGATACAATAGTTTCGAGCAGGGAAGAGCATTCATTGGCTGATAATAGTCACTGATAAGAATCATTTTGTGTTTCAAGCTTAAAGAATGTGATGACTTGCTTGATTTCCTTTTAATTATTTTCAGCGACAGATTGTTTGGGGCCCCCAAAAATGTTTGAGAAAAGGGGCCCCTGATGGCGACAACAACTCTAAACCCCCTTAAAGGCGCTAAAGTGCACTGATGCTAACTCATAACCAATGTAACTGTACCATCAACATGAATTTGAAACTGATATTTTTAAGGTAAAAAAAGTTACCTAATACTGCTTTAAGTACGTGTGTCAGTATGCTGAATTGTATATTTTCTGGAGGATGTGTCCTCCAGTTTGAAATATTGATGTAGAAGGACCTGTGAAGGCGAAGGCTGTCTCTGACTGCACCGTGCTGCCGGCCCAGAGGCGACCAAAGGTGCCCTTGGAACATTACTCCTTCCTAAGAAACTCTCCGCAGTCATCTTTGGTTCACTGACCATGACGGCCAAATTTTGCTGACCTCTCATCAAAAACCAAAAAAGTATTTCTGCTCTCCAGTGTGTCCGACGTCTAATTGAATGCCCACTTGTACACGACTTTCGCGCCACAAGTTTCCCCGACTTGCTTCAGTTCTGGCTCCTCCCGTTACTGTGTCACTTGCCCCGTGTATAATTCTAAGAGATTAGCATGAAATTATTTTCACTGATGGGAATTCAGTCCAGCACATCATCACATTCTACTTGACACTAAGGAGGAGAGCTTTAATGTTATTATGATGGGGTCTGCCGTCATTTCATGGTTGAATTAAAAAAGTAATGGCTCAGTTTCATTAGCGACCGAAAGGCATTTTGAGCATAATGGTGCAGATTCCGGCGCAGAGATTCACTCCGAAATAGCTTTGTGACGAAGTGATTTCATGAAAACGAGAACAAATTCTGCTTTTCATGCAAATCGTCGCCGGGAATATCGCCTCATCTAGTGTGTTTGCCGTATGTTTTAACCAGCTGTTGCTGCATGGGTACTGAGATGCAGAAAACTGACTCAACTCACTCACTGTTTTTCCTGGATGTGTTACGTATAAGTAAGGCGCGGTTGAGCTCAAAAACTCGTTGCACTGCGTACGTACGTCCTCACCCCGGCCGCTGTGTTGATTCCTCTCATATCTCCCATTAGCAATCGCCAGAGACTTATCCGCAGCTCTCAGCGTTGCACTTTTAAGAAACTCAACTTGCAGAAAAGTAAGTTGGCGTAAGGTTTAATGAGGAGGGAGTCGGTGCTGCAGAAGGCTGTTTGTCTGCGTTGCGTGATGAAGATGGACAGCTCAGATAGGACTGTGATGTAGAGGGAATTAAGCCAGCGGTCCTGCCCAGAGACAACCCAGTGTAAAGCTGCTGTAATGAGCTATTGATCGAGTCACCAAATGAAGAAATTTCCTCAGTAATGTCAGTGGTATGCAGTAAACGGGCCTGATTGATCTGCAGTTTCAGATAATGAATATTTAATATGGCAGCGTTAGACGCCTCCTCCCAAAGAGGACCCTGTTGTTGGTCGTGGACCTCCGACATGTCCGCCATTTATGTTTTCAACTATAGAATGAGATGGTAGCACCTTTATTTAGACAGGTCTGACTAATGAATGCTGCAGTAGCCCATATTATTGAACAAACATGTTATACATCTCATATTAGAGAAAGACAGGCCTGCAACAGGTTGTTATTTTCAGTATTGATTATACATTTTAATCTACTGCTTAGTGTATTGAATGTGAAATGATGACAAATGCTCATCACAAGCAGAGACAAACGGCTTGTCTTTAACGACTCATGAATATTTTAACCAACACCCAGTATTAAAAGACATTCACTGAAGCAATGATGTTAAACATAAGCAGCAAATTGTCACAAAGGACACGCTGACATTTTAAAGGTGAAATATGTAGTTTACATTTGGTGGACCCTGCCACCTTTCTAGCTTCAAACAGTGTTCTTGGGACATTATTTCCCTCTGAGAGCTTGTTTGTCAGTTGTAGACAAAATAAAAATGTCTGATATTTTGTATTAATACCTCAATATTGTAAATCTTTCTTCTCCAAAACTACATACCTGCTCTTTAAGTATTTAAACTTAAAAAACTTAAAAAAACAAAACAAAAACTGACCCCTAACCCTAACATACTTGAATTGTCACTGAATACAGTATTTTAGTTCTTAGACCCAAGAACATTTTCTTACCCTTCTGTCGGTAAGCAAGTAAATATGCAAATAATAAACAAACACACAAAACAATAAACACACACCAGATAAATTAGTAATAATTCATAATCATTTTGATACTTAAACACTCAGCTAAACTTTGGGAACACTTTATCATATAAAAAGTGTCCTCATACACATCATCTAAGCAACATCAAACATCTGTGGTTGTGATGAAATTCAATATGTTTAAATAGGGCTGGACAATTAATCACAATGTGGCCAAGTGCAATATCCAAATTGCAGGAACAGCAAGTTTTTGATAAAGGTAAAGTACTGAGGTGCCATAGAGATGCCCCGGCCTACAAATGATATTCTTAATATGTAAGGGAGCATGCATGTCTGATAAAGACCCCAGCAGAGATCACATCATCAAGATTTTTTCATTGAAAATGAAATGCGGAAATTGCAATTCCCGCTTATACCATGAATTATTTTGCAATATCTTTTATAATGATCTCAATTTGATTTTATTTGCATATCGTTCAGCCCTACGCTCAAACTTTTTTCATGGGGCCAGCATCTTCTTAAAGAATATTCAATGATGTGCAGTACCCCCTCTACATATTTAGAATAAACACGTACGTACTGTATATTAAACCCCTACCGTGCGAAGAGTCAGTGATGATTAGTGTCAAGAAGCCTTTGGGGAAAGACTTGAATGAGTTTACAACTTACACTCTAATGTGTATATCTAGTTAGAAGCTGAATGAAAACAATTACCAGACTTGCTGAAGTGGATTGTATTAACAATTCATATTTGCCCGCCTGTAATCAGATGTAGAGAGTTTAAAAACAAGGCCCGATTTGATTTGAAATTTCTTATTCATCCAAATCATATGCATATAAGCACAACAAGCTTCCACGCCTCATCAGTACTCATGAAAGTTTCATATCATTTTAAGCATTTGCATAAAGGGCTTCCTGACCAACTGATGAGACTCACATAAAAGTTCAAATGTATTGTGTTTATTATCACATTTAAATAAAATAAGAACAAAACCTACCTTTTTGATTCTGTTATTGTCTTCTTTGTATATAACAGGTTCATTGTTGTTCACACCAGGGTGAAAAGAGCCATTGAACCCGACCGGTGCTTCCCTGGCACAGTTCACTTTCTGCAGGCACAAAATTATTTCTCTCTCTTATCTTTACAAATAGCACTGATGTCGGTGAGTCATAGCCCTTTCCGTTTCCTGGAACTTCTTTTGTGCTTCGGCCACCTCTCTGATATCCACGGCTTGCTGCTTTGGACCAGCAACAATGCGGTGCAATTAATCCTGCAGGCTCCACCGACAGCATACAGAAAAAAACATGCAAACATAAGACTGTTGTGCACTACTTCTGTTGTTTTCGAGCAGGGCGTCTTGTTGGCGATGGAGGATATATTATTATAATTGCTTTTGGTGTGCCATCAGTAGTAGTAGTAGTAGTGGTGTGTAACATCACACCTCCCACAATAATGTTTGAAACATAAGTTGAGCTCATTTACTTAGAAGACACTGCCTGAACCAATTAGCTCCACACATCCTTCTGTAAGTCAGCGTGTGTGGTTCAGAGCTTTTGTGCTGCTCTCCATTTCCCTTCACCTCTTTCCATCTTGTTTAGTTTTAACCCCGAATAATACTCAAACACCAGAAGGCTGAGTGCACACTTGCCACACAGACTCCACCCCCACCAGCCCCCGTCAGCTGTGGTTAGCTTCTGCCTCCTCCATGGCTCGCAGGGCCATCTCTGTCTCTGCCTCTCTTTGCCATCGCTTCTTGGCAGTTATTGTTGGCACATGCGAGGCTGCATTCCCAAAAAATCTGTGGCTTTCCATTAGTCATTGGTCGTAGTAAAGCTGTGCCCTCTACAAATTATTTCACTGATGTGGCTCCCTCGAGAGTAGAAGTAGCAGTCGAGTTCAGGTGCATTCATAAAATCTGGCATTGCCTTGGCCGTTGTTTTAGATGTCGTTTAAAAATACTGCATGTACTATTAAATGGATATCAAATATTTGAAGTAGCTACCAGTATTTTACCCTTCAAAAGATAAGAAGTTTGATATTTAAACTCCCCAATTTCTCTGTTAAATAATTATTTTATTTAAATCAATCATTAATAATTACTTTCACCTGTATGCCAGTGTCATGCCCAACAATGACAAAAAAGGCATTTTAGAGGTTTAATAAAACAATAAAAAAAAAAATGTGAATGACTCATCCTGCACTCAAGGGCGGGTTTTAGTTTGGCGTCCAATGAACGCTCTCTGTGATGCTGCCATACAGCGTACTGTATAAAAACACAGCTTTATAACTATATTCTGTGTTTTTGGGTAAAACTGGATCATATTTTAAGGAGATGGCTTTGCTAAAACAGCTGCTAACAAACGCACCAGCAGCACCAGGAACCAGCAGCCTCCCAATGAACATCTTCTGAAACCGGGGCCGTACGCAGCCCCCTGAGACAGACAGTAACAAACATTGCTCATCGTGGTTCCCAATCAAGAAAAGGGGAACTACAGTAGGCTTGTGTCTACCAGTGTTGTCAGGCGCTCTCAGTCTTATCTTTGTTTTCCCAGCCATTTGATGATGAGTCGCTACACACTGCGATATGTTGCACCGCATCAATTATATCCTCCTCCAAGGTGTCACTGTCTGCTGCCGTTTTACCCAAAACAAACCCCAAAAGAATCGCTTCCTAAATTCTAATTAGCGGCGGGGCTGGCACCGCATCCTTCCAGAACAGAAAAAAAGTTTGGCTCACTGAAAAGTTTCTGCCAAATTAAACAGATTCGAACCTTAAGCCGTAGCCTTGGCCAATCAGTGTACAGCTGGTGATGGGCTCAAGCGAACAGTCACACGGGGGTTCTGATGTAGTTACCAAATCAAAGAGGAAGTATCGCATGTATTACTTGCCCCCCTGCGAGCATTCCTCTCTCAGTTGACAACCTTAACATTTTAGGGTTTCCCCACATCTGCAGCCGACTTCCCTGTTACCACAGAAACAATGTCAGTGTCTCTGACATTTTACCACGGATGAACACCATTAAAACTCTCTCTTCTTTCAGCCGTGCTTGTGAATCATTCTCCTCCTACATAAAGTAGCTTCGGTATCTGCCGTAATTATGTCCAATGTTCTGTCTCCCCACTGTGCTCCTAATAGGCCATTTAGACGAGTGTTTACTGCTGCAATCTGCAGCTGTTGAGCCGCACTTTGTAGGAGAAAGTTGAGTCTCTTTCTTTCGTTTTTTTTTTTTAAAGCAAACCTTGACAGCCTTCCCCCGAAAATGTAATGCGGGTCGCTATGCTGCGGGAGAGCTGCTCTCACTGCCACCAGTGCATGTTAGCGAAGAATCCTATTGACTCGGCTGAGGGTGTGTAATTGAGTAATTTGCGGGATCTTCACACGTAGGTGCATCCGACGCTACAACAATTGCCGTGCTGAGAAAATCCAGTGTTGCCCCCCCTCCCCCAGGTCGGGTGCCAAAGTCTCGGCCTTTTCATCTGATATTGACAGCGGTGCCGTTTCCCTACCTCATAAAAGATTCATACCTCTTTAACAACCTCTGCGTTGCACCACGCCAGCACAGACAAGGAGATATTGTCGCTTTATTGGGGCTTGTTGCTGCAGAGTCAACTATGTGTGTTATAAAGAAATGCACTATCCTGCCCTCGCCGGCGAGCACGGTTACAAGGATGCTCGTAAAGGCACGAGCATGCATGCCAAAGCATATTCAACCCCACGTATTTGCACCTTTTCGAGAGCAAACGCACCATTATTTTGCAGCTTCTGCTTTCTTTCCGAGACTCTGCAGTGCTTCTGTGGAGAGCTTTTATAGCTGGGCCGATGTCTAGCCCTGCAGGTGAGGGAGTGCATAGAGACAGTGGAGCATTTTTTATACCTCCGCTGGGTCTCTGCAGCATTGCTCAGTTTTTTTTTTTCTTTTTCTCAGCACTCCCTTCCAACTTACAGGAGTGTTTCTGTGGCAGTATAGCTGACGAGCTGACACTTCAAAAGTGCCTTACCAAGCTCTTAATGGCCTCTTCCTGAAACGTATGACAAATCAGACTGCTGCGGGTTGATATCTGATGCAGTAAAAAAATGCCCTACAAGAGGCTGTCTTCTGACTCTGAGCCCCAGATGAATTGAGATGTCGTTTTTTTTGGGGCTTTTTGTGTTTTCCACCTGCTCTTTCGTGACGTGTTGCTCAGGGTGGTATGCCCCTAAATTCGGCAACTGCCATGGAGTCAGACTGTGCCTACACTCGCTGTTTGCCTCCGTCTGCCTTCTTTCCGCGCTTTAGCTCTGACACCAGAACCTTTCACCTGGGCATCATCACCAGTCCTTGCACAAATAGAGTTTGACGCAGCGGTGTCTCAGCTGCAGTTCAATCTCGGCTCTCTTCTGTGCCGGGGGCCCAGTGAAGCTATACTTACGAGCATGTGGATGAGTGCTCTGTAGAATTTTAGTCAGGTCAGGCCTTAAAGGACAATGGATATTTTTATCCCAGAGAAGCTGACACTGCGATCAGTGTTATTGCACATATAAGGAATAAGTGTAATACCTTTATACACGTTTCTGTAGAACATTTATCTCTCTGATTTGTGAGCAGATAATCCCGTTACAATATTAAACAATGTCTTTCTTGGCAAAAGCAAAGTGTTGAGGGCATGTTCCCTTTAGATATTTGGAACTGTAGGATATGTAATGACATAGCAATGGACACCAACTGCAAGTTGTCATTCTTTCGTGGCTAGCCGTTTCTGATTTATTCTAAGCGTAACTTATAAGGTAACTCTTGGTTATGGCTTCACATTTAATGGACAGACATGGGAGTTGTATTTATTGTCTCATCTAATGTCAGCATCAAAGTGAAAAAGCTTATTTCCCAAATTGTCAGACTATTCAGGGCTCGAGACTAATGGCATTCCGTTGCCGCAGGGACAGTAGAGATGTGATTAGAACGGACAGAGATCTTCCCCGGGATGCCTCCGGGATTTTTGTATGCGCCTGTGCGTAGCTATCCCTGAGTAAATGACAAACTTAACCAAGTGCTAACAACAATAAAGGGTCTAATAAAGTATTGTCATGCCGTTGTTTAAGTGACTATCAAACTACTATGCGTTAAAATCTACGCAATAAGGGTGCCGTTTAGCTCAGTTGGTAGAGCAGGCGTCCCATGTACAGTGGCCTTGTCCTCGGTCCGGCGGCCGCAGGTTCGAGTCCTGGCCTCAGCGCCCTTTGCCGCGTGTCACTCCCCCTCTCTCTCATCCTGTTTCCTATCAAATCTTCAGCTGTTCTGTCAATAAAGCCGATAAAAGGCCAACAAAATATTAAAAAATAAATCTATAAACCTATCTACGGAGGACGGGCACAGACAAATCCGTGTTGAAATCAACAAGATGAGCGCTAGTTAGCTGTTAGCTTTTAGCAGCCGGTGGGCAGCAGTGTGTTTTGGTGTGCTAAGGGAGCAGACAGCTGACGGAGGTACTACCTCACAGCTAACCGAGTTAACAAAGCTAAGAGCTAAACACTCAGCAGGACTGAGAGTTTCTGTTTAGTGGAACATGTAGAGCCTTGAACAGTGAACTACAAATGTATGGAAGTACTTCAGCCTGGTACATTTTGGAGATAAAAGCACTTTGAATACTAATACTTTTGACGAACAGCTAAAGATGGTGATAACAAAGTAAAAAAAAAAAAAAAAGTCGTGGTGGTTTACATCCACTTCGGGACAGTTAAAAAAGTTTTTCAGATGGTTTTCAAGAAAAAAATTATCTGGAACCCTGCATATTTCTTAGTAGACATTGTAGAAGCTGAACTTCTGTAGTTTGATATTCAGTACAGTAAGTGTCATCACATCCTTTCCTTGTGGACGGGGCACAAGCCGTGACATTCTTGAAATACCTGGCGGCCACTGCTTCCTTTGATATTCTAGGCCACATATACACTACTCCTACTTCCCTTGACCCGAAATCAAAGTGTTGTCTCCATCTCTTCCCCACTTAGGTCTTCCTCTGGTTTCACACAGTTGAAATAGAGAGTCAAAATTCACGCTTCGCTTCCTGGATGCAGGCTGGTTACAAATGCACCTGTTAGTGCTGCTCTCCCTTTGGACCTCCAAGAAAATCTCTTCCTCCTAAAAATACACAACACATCGCTTGTCAGAAAGTAGAGGCAGCCTGTTTTCCCTTCCCTGTGTTCTGCCACAAAAAAGTCTCAATTCCCTCGGTGGATGAGGCTACTTTGCGAAGAGGAAACACAGGGACTAGGAGGCGGTTTGTTCCTTTTGTACACCCGGTGAAAACCCCAGCGACAGTGCCATCGTGTAAACAGGGGGAAAAAAAGACAACACTGCCCTTATCTTCTTGCATCGTCATTGTATTAGCACTTAAAACGATCCGGACAGGTTTTTTCCCCATTTTCGTTCAACAGTACGGACAGTGGAAGCCTAAAGCTAGGAAGTGATGAAAATGCTTACTTTAGCCCTTCACATTAAAGTAACCGCCGGGGAGGGGAGGCAGTGCTTGCGAGGTGCAGTGAAACACTTTACAGCCTCCCTCCTCTGCTCCCCTGGTGCTGAAGCACGCAGACAGGCTTAATACCTCCAGACCTGGGGGTGTTGATCCGCCTGCAGGGCTCACTTAGTAACACTTGTTTTATAAACTTTCTCCTCACATGACCTCTAACAGCCTTCATTTTTAACAGAAGAAATATGTCTGACTCTTTTGTAATATCCACGCTCTGATATACTGCCACGCCGCACAGCTTACAGCAGCTACAAACATTCCGTGTCGTTTAAGGTGTAGCCATTTTTCACCCCGAGCTATTTGGTTCGCAGCGATCGCCATACCTGTCCAATCTTCGAGATGGATTGCCTCGGCCCATATGGTCGCTGCTGTTCACAGCTGTATGGTGCGAGTCTATGGTGATTGGGTAATTAGATTGCCCGCAGTGATTAGACAGTGCAGGTCTGAAGTGCAGTATGAGCCAGATGACTGTTGTGCGCACACACAAGCAAACAAGCTGAGAGGATCAAATATGAACGGGATTATTGAACCACCACAGATTAGATTATTTTCCAGGGCCTTGGTGGTATTTTCTCTTCTATTTATTCCTAGATATTTGACTGAGCATCGGTAGAGTTTCAGCCAATTATCTACCTCGAACCAAGCTATAATAGACATGAAATAGTAGTTTTCTCTTTAGTTTTTATTTAATCTGTTTATACTCAGAGTTACTGTGCTGTAGATGGCATTGTAGAGAGATTGGATTAGTTCAGGAAATATTGTTGATGTGGGCCTTTAACATGCATTGAGATATCGAAATGATACATACTGGGGATGCACGATAATATTAGCATGTCATCAGTATTGGCCAATAAAGACATCCACCTGAAATGAAAATTTCTGCCGATACGACAGGCAGATTAAATTACGCTTTAAAAGGTGCAGTGAGAACTTAGTGAATTCATACTCAAAACAAATAAAGAAGTATCATATCACTAGAGTAACTGCTAACTGCTGCTAACTGTAGCTGCCGTTAGCTAGTTAGCTCAGTTAGTTGTGCAGCTGGAAGTCCAGAATAGGTGTTCAGACAACCAGTTGAGTGTTGGTGTTTACATAGACAGCACAGGAGCTTTAGACAGGGATGGGCATGCTAACTAATGAAACACAATGCACGGACATCATAAGGTCAAAACTGTTCATTCTTCACAACTGTTGATTATCTTAGCATTTAAAAAAAAAAAAAACTCTTACATATTGCACCTTTAATTCTGGGCATGATGCCCAAAAAACGTTGACTTAGTAGTTTTCTTATTTTTACCCGTGCATGTGTACATATAAATGTTATTTTATATATTAAAATGTTATATAGGTCTGCACCTGCCAGTGGGCAACTGCTATAACAGTAGGTACAATATTTAATTCCATTCCGGGAAAGACTAGATGATGTTCTCTGCAATTAGGTGGAAAATGATATGTGCATATGTCAGTATTGGCATCCACAGTTGCCCAAAATGAGTTATAAAATGCTGGAGTGTTGGATTTGGGCAAAAATCCAATATCCTGCATCTCTAATATATGCAAACAAACTAAACCTACATGACCTGTGTTTAATGATTCTTCAAACAACATGCTGTGTCCACGCCAGTGCAGTCTACAATGCAGCTGCGTGCATTTTGTGCCAGCGTCTGGCCACTGACACTGTTCAATAATGAGCTGTAAAGCTGTCATCTTCAGCTCCCTTAGCAAAGCCTTTAAAAGAGGCTGAAACTTCAGTGGATGTTGAGATTAATTTATGGTGTCACCCTGGCCTGGGGATTTTAATGATCCTTGTGTGTGTGTGTGTGTGTGTGTGTGAGAGTGAGTTCCTTGTTCTCTCTATGGCTCTGTTTGCCTTTCATTCTGCCTCTCTCTGTCTCCATCGCCTGTGCTCTGGGGGCAGCGTGTTCAGCAGTGGGCCTCGAGATGAGCGTTAGCACTCCCGTTTACACAGCAACACTGAGTCACGAGGAACAAAGCTTCGCTCCTCTCGTCCAGCATTTTTCTCTTTCTCTGTCCATCTCCGCTGGTGTTACACCACAGTATGAGAGAGAGCGTGAAGCTACAAGTCTATGAATCACAGTAAATCAGCAGATAGCATGTGTAATAACCACCAGAATATTATGGAACTTCTTGACTTATAGTGCTTCCTCTGATAGTGGAGGACCATTACAGTAGAGGAAAATATACACTCTACAGCCATTGTTATGCAAGTAGTTTTAGTCCAGTCATGCTAATAATGATATCTTGATTTGATCCCCATTAACAAATACAGTATGAGAGACAGGTTGTCCAAGTGCTTGCTAATTGAAGAAAAGTTGAATGTAGCTCTAGACCTGCTCTATATATTCTTGCACAGCCAGACGTATGTCCACAACTCTGCCGGTGCTGGAAAAAGGTGCTACTGCTCGTTTTGTGCTCTGGCTTGTTTGCATATCTTTATCTTTTGAACTCTGGCATTAAAATTGCCAAATCCCCACAAAAGAAAGAGGTAATTGCTGCCAGCTTGTTTGTGTTTGCGCCATCAGCAACCAGGTTATTTTAGAGTAGCTTGCCTTGCTACCTTGTTGTTTCAGGTAGCGATGGGGATTTTGAGAGTACTCTACATGCAGATAGCAGACTGAAGTGGGAAATAGGTGCCCAATGACAGGCTTTATACCAGCAGTCTACATCCGGTAAGTCAGACTATGCGCTGTATGAAAAGATAACTTTGTTTCAAAATTGACTTGAGTTGAGTTTATCCTGTCTTTTTCTTCCTTGTAATGCTACATTGTGAACAACAAGTCAGCTGCTGCAGGAAGAGAGCTAGTTAGCTAGTTAGCAGCCACTGGGCAGCAGAGTTTGGCTGAGGGAGGTAACAGCTAGAAGAGCCAGTAGCTTCCAGTGAGCTGAACACACAGCAAGACTGAGAGTTTCTGTTCAGAGGAAAAAGAAGCGTTAAACAGTGAACTGCAGTTTGTTATGACAGCACGGGTTTACAGTTAATACATGTGCTTCAGCCTAGTGTTAAGGTAAAAGTAGCGTGAATGCTAATACATTAGCAACTGTCGCCTCAAGAAAAACATTTTGAGTTTACTTCTACTTCAAAATGGTTAAAGTAGCTAGTCCTGTGGTGTGTTTGGGTAAGCGAACAGCTAGCAGAGCTAATAACTAACAACTAGCAGAACAAACCGAGTTTTGGCTCAGAGGAACATGAAGCATTATAAAGTGTACTTTAATGTACTGTCAACAAGTTTACGATAAATACATGTAGGCTACTGAAGCACCTTGTTGATTTTGATGATACCCCGATGTTCAGTGTACACCAACATGATCAGGAGGCATACACAGATGGTCAGACCAATAACGGCACTATGTTTTAACAGTGTGTCATTGTAGACTGCATACCTCCCCTGTCCTGTTACCATGTGAAGACGCCCAGGAAACACATGGTCTTTTTTCTGTTTCTACACTCGTGGAGGAGTTGTGAGTAAAATTTGTAGGCAGGAGAGAAAGCTTGTAGGGGGTACAACCACTGCCCAGCTGTATTTTGTTCTGCAGTGCCTGGCCAGCTGTATCAATCTGTCCAGAACAAAGTCTGCATGTGTGAGCCAGCCTCTGTACATTGTTGACTGGCAGCAGCAGGTCCCCGGTGATGATGGAGACTTATTACCTAGTGCGCTGTTGAACGGTGTCACACGGGGACAAAGGCAAGTGGAGGCAAGTGCTGTGCATGTGTGAGGCATTGGCTTTGCTTGCAGGATCTTTTCCATCACCTTCCCGTTTTTTCCTCTCCTCTCCTCTCCCTCCCTGTGGTGCTATACCCTTTAGCCTCCTCCCAGAGGGCCGCTCGGTGCAACCCTTGGATCAGTTTGCCGTTGATTCACCAGATTCTTTGGCACAAGATCAAGCCGAAGAAGATAGACCAAATATGACCTCAAAAAGTGAGGCAGAGAGCTGCTGCAGCTGCAAGAGTGGAGTCTGGATTTTATCGCCACGAGTCTTTACTTTGATGGGGTATACTTAGCAATGGTAATTTCTTCTTGACGGGAGGTGTAATTGCCTCCCCTTTATGAACTCCTTTAGATATTTACACACCCTCATGCACCAGTGCATTTTTGTGAGACTCAGGCATGTACACAGACAATTAGTTTGGGTTGAGGCAATTTTCGCAATTCGGCTTCGTGTGCAAGCTTTATGTACTGCATTTTAATGAGGTGACAGAGCGAATCGTTGTCATGATCGCATGGCTCGTGGCTCTGTTGGGTGTCAAGGCATCTTAGAAGGTGAAATCTGAAGACAAATGAATGATGACACTCTTTGTCATGTTGTTGCTGCCCTTTGGGAGTTGTACCACTACACTCCTATAGTCCTCATTACGCAGTGTTTGTTATATTCTCTCTGCAGCGTTTATGCTCTGAACCGAGCGAGAGTATCCCACATGGGCGAAGATGAGCGACGGTAACGTCATGAGTGAACAGAGTGCTGCTGGCTGTAACATAGTGCAAGCTGTGGTAACACAAGACTTATGGGAGGCATTGGAAAACGCATGAAATACCCGAGCAATTCAATTGCCATCACGCCCACACTCCCAGTGCTCAAAAAACAGCAAACATACAGTTTCCTGCCGAGAGGTAGTTTGGTCTTTTCCACCGGCTTTTTTTTTCGTGTCTGTAAGACATTTTGTAACCGCAGCTTTACACGAGGTATTGTAGCGCCTCCAGGATGTACTTGACTAATGTTGCCAAAGCAGTGCAGCCCTGGGTGGTGGATGATAAGGTGGTAAGAAGTTCTTTGCACTGCACTACCTGCTGTAATGCTGTAGACATCTCCTAAACCAAAAGCTGCTCCAAACCACTCCTGAGATTGTTTTGGTCCAGGTACTTCAGTCCCTCAGGGCTTTGTTTGGGATTGTTGTGGCCTAAAATGCTGGATCTCACTCAACGTTTCCAAAACAATATTTTCCTTTGCCAAGGGGATTATGTTTTCGCTGATTGTTGTTTGGTTGGTTTGTCAGCAGGATTACACAAAAAAATACTAAACGGATTTCCATAAAACTTGAATGGAGGATGGTCCACAATAGACCCCATTAACTTCTGGTGCAGATCCTGAAAAAAGGGATGGAACCTTTTCTTACTTTCTTTTAACATTTCAAAACAGGGCATATTTAGTTGTACATTTTGTTAATTACTCAGGGAATAATGCATGGATCTTGATGAAAAGAATCAGGGACATTTAACTGGCTGGTGTCACGCGGATCCAAATAAAAAAATCCTGATCGAGTGGATTTAAATGTTTTATTTGGTATTGGATTAGGCTTGATTGAATTAAAGGGGACTATTGGGCTTTGGCAGATGTACACATTCTACTGATTGCTATTCTAGTTTACAATGAAACTCTTGGAGAAGGTGTTTAATTAGCTCTAATTTCATTACATATCAACTTTGCATTTTGGATAAAGCTTTCACACCATGTTTAAAGACTAAATTTGAGACTTTTTATTCCTAAACTATTTTCTTTATCACATAACACACATAGTTTGTTGCGCAAACAGGCAAGTACTCCTCGATCAGTTTGTGATTTATGCTACAATAACTCTACCACCAAACATGTTTATTTAATCAAATGTACTTTGATTCTTTTAACACTTGCAATAGATCTGGATGCAACCGCCTCTGTTATGGTGATTTGTCTTGTTCGTTGTCCAAACACTTCAGCCTTTCACTGCAGGTATGCTCTGGGGTAGAAAGGTTTGTGTACCCACAGCGGTGTACACGGTGCAAAACAGTTTACCCCCACTTTTGTGCAGAAATACTTTTTGTTGGTAAATGTGAAATAGTTGTGTATGTATATTGAAGTCTATGGGAGATGCATGGAGAAATTTATACACAAAGATATGTTGGGTTTTCGTGTGTTTCTCCATGCAAAGCAGGATTTGGTGACATAATGACCTTTCCTTCTTTTTGGCCAGAAAACAAGGAAATGAGTTTGGTGAAATGTATGGCTTAAAATTGCTATGATTGGTGAAACTATAAGGATCGGTCAAATTTGCAGCAGAAAGTTGCAGTGATTGGACCAATTCGCAAAGTTTTGCTGAATTCACAGGAACTGGTTAATGTTGTCTTAATTGCTGCGATTGCAGCAACACAACTTCCTGGAGGAACCGACTTATTCCAGTACTTAGACAAAGCCATTATCAGAACGACGTTACAGTCCACAAACCCTTTGACTTCTCATCTCTGTTGTCCGGAGGGCTGGAATAGAAAACTAAATATGCAATCTACATAAAAAGGAAAACAGAAGAGGAGAGAAAAAAAGAGATGCTCTTTAAATGATTGCACACTTGTAAGGGCCCTAATGCTAGGATCATTTTTCTCACAAGCCATAGCATCCCATTAGTTGCCTCTAAACTCTGTAATCACTCCATACGATCATCAGTGGTGATAATTTATTTAGAAGCAGTATTGTAGTGCAATCCATGCCAGCAACACTACAAGGTCAGACCTGTAGGGCAGTGCTGGCACGTTTACACACTCTGGTGTTTTAAAGGAGAAAGTATTTCATGTCAGCCTGGATTCGTTCACAGTTCATCACAATGATTGGCTCCTGCTGCCATGGCGAGGAGACCTTTGGTGCACCTACCTGTCACTATGCAAAAATCTCCACCGATGTCATTATTTCCCCTCTCCGTGCACCAGGAGATCGTGATTGGCTGAAACCGGGAGAGTGAGCTGTGTTGTCATCACGGCCCCGCTCATTGATATGCTCCAGCGCTCCTCACACAAGTCTCATAGGAGTTTTACTCTATTGTTGTGCACACACGCGCTCACATATACACACATAAGCTCACACATATACACGGTGGAGTTGACAAATGCATGGATTTAAACAGAACAAAGGAAGAAGAGGGAGCGAGCGTGAGAGAGGGAGTATTATGATAGAGTGAAATTCAATCTCAAGGTGCCCTTGGAGACTCAACTCGCTTCTCACATTCAGGAGAAGGAATTATTGTTTTCTTTAATCTACAGAGAGCTGAGGCCCTGACGTCACAGTTTGGTTAGTTGTTCCGCTTCTTTACTTCAATGCAGTCTTCTTGAGCCGGTCTGAGGCGACTGGATGTCAACAGGATGAATTCTATTGACTCTGTTGATTCCCTGGCTTTTCATCTAAAGCCATCAGTGTGTTGACATTTTAGAGTGAGAATGTCTCAGCTGCTGTTGCATGGATTTAAATAAAATGTGCAGCACACATTCATGTTCCCCACAGGATTAATTGTGACAACTCTTGTGCCATTTGAATATCAGTTTGTCCAGTACTTTATTTTTTAGACAAATATACCATTAAAACTATGTTAGGTGTCCCTAACAACATATGAAAATACTGTTGGACAAGGTTATGGTAAAGGACCTTGTTATTATTCATTTGCATTGCTATAGAAATGTATGTGACAGTTGAATTGGGTTTTCTTTTTACCTACACTTCTCCTTGGCTCTCAGAATAGCACTCTGATTTTGCTTGACTTTTTCTAGTTGTTGCTCACAGTCAGCCAAAATTAACAGAATCCCATAAAGTCTGATGTTTTCTCCAGAATTTTGAAACCTACGCATCCTAAGTTGAGGAGCGCATCGTCTCTCCTTCCATCACTTAGTGCGTGACTTTATGAATGATTGATAGGAGTGAGAACCCCCTCCTCCTCCGTGGCGATAGGGGACAAGGGGTTGGTGACGGAGGGAGGAAGAGACAGACAGAGACAACGTCAGATACATAATCACACCTCAGTGTCGGGGTGAGACGGGGGGGAAAGGGTCCAGTCGCGGGCTAGACAGAGGGAGAGACATGAGAGTTAGCCTCGCTGATTGAAGATACTTGTTGTGTGTGTGTGTGTGTGTGTATGTGTGTGTGTATGTGTGTGTGTGTGTGTGTGTGTGTGTGTGTGCGTCCGGCGTGTGTGCATCTTGGCACTCAGACAGGCAGGAATGTGATGCGTGGATCGATACTGTCCTTATAGGACCCAAATCAGCCCTGTGCTTGCTCTCCTCAACGGGGAGACTGATTGCATGTTCTGACCCAGCCAAGTGTTGATTTACCATAGAGGGCTATTCATTTCAATCTGCATCTGAGTTGAACAAGATTTTCATATTGATCCAAGACTCTTAGCATTATCCAAAGTCTTTCCCATAACAGTCCAATGAATGGCACAATCAATTCCAGCAGTCAGTATTATCTCAATTATATCTGCTCCCGGCTCCACTGTACAAACAGTACACATGGATCACATGATCAGCCAAACAATAACCACTTACAGGTGAAGTGAGTAACATTTATTATTTTATGGCAGTGGCACCTGTCAGTGGGGGGGATATATTAGGCAGCAAGGTGGACATTTTGTCCTCGAAGTTGATGTGTTGGATGCGGGAAAAATGTACATGTGTAAGGATCTTGATGGGTGTTCAGGGTCTGCAGTGGTTGGTGGTCTAAAGAAGGAGGAAGGACAGTTGAACAGCTCATTGGTGTGCGTGGGAAAGGAGCGCTGGTGCATGTTGTCCAATCCCACAGAATAGCTACTGTACCACAAATTGCTGAACAAGTTAATGCCAGCTGCCTGTTCACCGCCATAAGTGGCTACAATGGGCACATTAGCTTCAGAACTGAACCATGGAATAACATTTTCTTGTACATTACATGGGTAATGTTCTGTAGGGAAAACTTGGGTCCTGCCATTCATATGGATGGTACTTTGATACGTACCACCTTGCAGACCAAGTGCAACCCCTTCATGGAAATGGTGTTCCCTAATGGCAGTGGCCTCTTTTAGCAGGATATCTCTCCCTGCCATGCTGCAAGAATGGATCTCAATCCAGTTGAACATCTGTGGGAGGGAGGCCCCATCTCACAACCTACGGGACTTGAATGATCTGTTGCTAACAACAAATCTTTTATGAACGGTATAGACAACGGCTAACAACCTTCTAATCTTTAAAATCTCACCCCGAACCATCTGAGGCGCACGTGAGCATCAACTAGAAAAAAAAAAGGGGGTCATGCGTGCATTTTGAAGGCCCCGAGGCTCGTCATATTGATTCCCATGCAGGTCAACACAAGTGTCAAAAAAAAGGCTGTACACACACATGCACTCAGAGACATGCAGGGGCAGATGCTAGACATCTTTACCCTCTTTCTTTATCTCTCATGCATCATGCTGCGCTGTAATGGAGAGCTTTACAGTTACTACTACTACTGCTGCACTCTGCTCTCAGCACAATTCCCCCTTACATTAAATAATGCAGCTGGCCATTGTGCAGAAGCACCTCCCCCCTCCGCCTCCCCCCTCCACGTCCCGTAGCAGCCCATATCAGCAGATTTCCGCTCGCTCTGCTATCGCGAAGAGTAACTATGTCCAATTCAGCATTTACGGGGCCAACGCTATAAACACAATCAGTCCATTTACACAAGAGCAGCATCAGATGTTTGTTTTCAGCTGGTGTTCTCCCAAAAGAAATGCATATTTGGGGGAATTTCTCTCTACTGCACCGGCCTTTTTTGATACAGTACATAATTGCTACAGTTAGTACACCTTCACAAAGACAGCGAGCCGCCTTAAAACCCACATGGCTCATCCACATTAAAGATTTAGATTGTTTACTTATTTATGGCTTCTCTTTATGCCTTTCTTTGTGTGAAATGTTATGCATAATGTAGTCGTTAATCATTGATAAGATGGTAACTTTTCCTCCATTATCCCTGTGCCGATGGCTGTTTGTGCCCATGTACCTGAAGCTAATATATATATGGTTGTCCAACAGTCACTTGCTAATTCTTTAATGCAAATATCAGCCAACAAGTTTTTTAGGTCAACTACAACAAATACAGGCAAACATGCTCAATTATATCCTCACATACAGTGCATTCATACGCAATTACTAATGCGACATCAAAGTGATCCCTGCCTTTACATACATAATCAATTGCCTCATTTGTACCATTTAACTGAG
>OMLP01015593.1:5258-16059 GCA_900302685.1 Spondyliosoma cantharus | reverse complement strand
TAAATACAAATCCCAGGTTTGTAACAATTTGTCAGATGGTGCCAACTACAACAAAACTCATTACCTCATTACAATGTGATGTGTTGAAAACTTGTATCTTGAAGTAAACATGTATGTTACACTGTGATCCTACCCTCTCACTGAAGTTATATAGTGACAGTGATCCTACACTGAAGTTATATAGTGATAGTGATCCTACACTGAAGTTATATAGTGACAGTGATCCTACACTGAAGTTATATAGTGATAGTGATCCTACACTGAAGTTATATAGTGATAGTGATCCTACACTGAAGTTATATAGTGACAGTGATCCTACACTGAAGTTATATAGTGATAGTGATCCTACACTGAAGTTATATAGTGCTGAACCAAGTGATGGGGGGGCGTAGTGGCTGTGACAGAGACACCATTGACCCTATTACAAGACACTGTGCTATCAAAATGATTAAGATCATGTAATTAATAGGTACAATTGTAACATAATGTTTTAACTTAGTACTCTGAAATATAGAACTGGTATATACTATCATAAACACGGTTAATTACTGAGAATACTGTAGAGTGCCAGTTTGTGGGAGGTAATTCTGACATGTGAAAGATTGGGGCATAAAACGCCTGAGTAGGCATTTTGTCATTTGTTCCAAGACCAGGGTCAAATTACTAAAACAATATACACACACCTCTTATCTGAATTTTAAATAAACAGTAGTTATGGGTGAAGTAGCAGAGATGGTGCCAAATACATGTAGTGTTTAGTCATTATTCACTCTCTTGTTGTTGAGTGTTCGTATGTCCATAGATGGAAAAAGGCCTTGGTGAAATCCCGGGACAATGACCGAAGGCCACTGAGAAGGGGGTTCCCACTAAGTCTAAGTGTTGTGCTGTAAATGTCAACAATCAAAATAAGACTCTAAATAAGTTACCAGACCACGATTAGTTTTCCTCTACTTTTTACTTTGTACAATGTTGTGTCTGAGCCTCTACGGTAGATAGGTGTAGAAGAGAAACACAGTACTGAGATATGTTGTGTTATGACAACAGTACAAGTAGAGGTGGGCGAAACAGCCAGTCCCACTCATTACCAGATGCTGACTGTAAGCAATTCTTTGTCTCTGGATTGATGCAGTTTTCTTTTCTTATTCTGTGTAGACACAAATCAGCATTAGTATTTGTAATCCTAGTCTTGGCTGTGGCTGTGTTAGAACCTCACTTTAGCTCTGAGCAGGTCTGTTAGCCAGCGCCCTGGCCTGTGTTTTGTTTAAATCTGTTTATATCTTAAGTTATAAACTCAGGAAAAATGATGTGGTATGTTTCCACAAACCAATTCAGTTGCAGGCAGCTCTTAAAGGATACGTTCACATTTTTTTCAAGTCTCAAGTCGATACTCACGTATTTATTTGTACAGTTTGTGAAGCAGTTTGCTTGGTGCAATTATTACTCCTCCATACTGGCTTTTAAGCAAAACTGCAATGCAATGTTTTTGTTAGACTAGTGCTGCAACGGTTTGATTATGCTTGTCCTTTTTGACATATCCTCAATTCAAAACAGTACAAAGGCAACATATTTAATATTTAATTTTTTGTAAATATATGCTTATTGTGAATTTGATGGCAGCAACACATTTCCACAAGTTGGGACAGGGCCAACAAAAGACTGAGAAAGTTGTGGAATGCTCCAAAGACACCTGTTTGGATTGCTCCACAGGTAAACAGGTCCATTGGTAACAGGCGATGAAAGGGGCATCCTCGAAAGGATCCAAGAGAGGATGGGGACAGGTTCACCACTTTGTGATCATGAACAGTATATAAAACTGTTGCCAGTAACCTTTTTCTTTTTTGCAAATGATTGCATGCTGTTTTTTTTATGTTTAATAGAGCGTCCCCACTTTTTCAGAATCAGGGTGGTATAAAAGTCAAGTTTCTATCAAAGTTATAGTCTTCATACAAAACTTCCTTTCTGTGTTACCACCAATGTACACACAGACATGTAAGTACTGGTTTCGGATATATTTGAAAAAAGGTGTGAACCTATCCTTGTTGACACATCAGAAGGAAGAAAAGCAGCAGCTACACTGACCCTCCCTGCTCCTTTGCCTGTGTTTGCATCTCTGACCAGGCCACAACGTTTGAGTCCATAAGGACTCTTTGTTTCAGGCTTAAAAAGGAAAGAAAAAGGCAAGAGAATGCGCACAGAGAACCATTGTTGGGGCATGTGGAATGATTATGGGACAAGATGTCAGAAGATGCAGTTTCAGTTTAGCTGCATGTGACCAGCGTGAGTGAGTGTGTATCCACACAGGTAGGTGTACTGCACATTTGCATATGTAATGTGTGCATCACCATGACTAATCCTTGGTTGGAAATGTAATTTCCATGTTAAAACATACCTCTGTGTTGTTTCTGCATTTTTGAAGAAGCTCCTGTAAAAACAAAAATAGGGCGTTTGATGTTGTAACAAACCAGTCAAATAATCATAGATTAAATTCCAGTATGCTATAAACATAACAATATTTCACCCGAAAATCTGTTCCTGTCATTAGCAAAAAGTATGGATCTGAACTCTATTTGAGTGGCATCCTAAACAAAATCTATCCATGTTGGTGTGGAAACTGTCACTATGAGGTGTAAGGTGATTAACTGATGACAAAACGTGCTCCTATTTCATAATCTGCAACCTCTCTTGCAATAAATGTTCATACAGTTCATGTTACCTGTAACTTTTTGACTCGCTGCTCATCAGTGGGAAGGTCAATCAGGTCATCAATGTTTACCTCCTCTGGCATATCAGCTTCCTGAAATAAGCATGGACACACCAAATGAACACAAACAATTTTATAGAGTCACCAATATTTATTATTAATAATAATAATAATAATAATAATAGTAATAGTAATAATATAAAAATATTCATATTTGAAGGAATAGATTATTAGATGATTTTATCTAATCCATTTTGTGATTCAACATTAAAGTCTAGAGCCATGCTAGCAGGACAGTGAGGTTGTACTTGAGACACAATGAAACTTTGACTAGATGATGGTGCTAGATGATAGTTCAGGGGATCAAAGTTATTCCAATTATTTGAGGACCATGAATGTGTGTACCAACAAAGTCAAACTCATTTTGGCAGTAGACGAAAACTGAAGGGATCACCAGAGCCAGCAGGATACACCATCTGGGCACCATGGATATCTATACCACAATCTGCGCCCATCAATCTTTTTTCACTCTGCCCCACAACTGTCAATCTAATGGTGGTAATATGAGAAAGGTCATAGAATTCATCCTCTGGGGATCATGAACACAAACAGCAATTAGGGCAGGACAGTTGATAAAGGTAAAATGTGTCACAACATACTGTCATAGATGTAGATTAGATGGATGATAGATAGCTAGATGAAGGACTGTTGTGCTACAGAGATGCCCCAAGGGGCACAAGGGAACATGCAAGGTTAGAAGATATTAAGCACTTCCACTCACACGATTACCCAGTATCTCCACTAAATAATATTTTTCCTTTTTCAGGAGCGACAGAGGACTCAGACTCTGGATTGAGCCTGCACACACTGCATGTCCATCATTTGTATGTTTGGGCTCCGGGGGCTGAATAGTCACAATGCTAACGTAACAATGTAACAGTGGCTTGTTCTGTGTGAACAAACGACCATTGTACCAGAAGAGTGACGGGACAGTCCCACTCGCCCATCCACACCACTGCGCTGCACTGCCTGTATAATTAGGTCCTTGACACATACAGGAGTCCAACTCGAGAGCCCACCAGCTCCTTCTGTACACACCAAGGTAGCCATGATACGAGATTTATGAGTTTTAAACTTCGATACAGTACTTGTATATAAAAACAAAACCTACCTTGTAACATCTTTAGCCTTATGTTGAAAATCTGACTGTAGATTCTTTTCTTTTTTTTCATAAATTAACGAGAGATCATATTTTTTTCTGATATGCGGTATCGAAACAAGTATTTAACAAATATCAGAGTATCAGCACTGTTCAACCCTAGTACACAATTCTTACTTCTTTCTCACCAGAAAATTCATCAATTTAAGATTTAAGATTGGCTTTATTTATCCCACAATGGGTAAATTCACTTGTAACAACAGCTCGATGATAGATGCAACAGTACAGGAAAAATAATCAGAAAAATATGCATAAAGTAAAATAGAAAATAGATTTTAAAAAAAGCCCAAGATATTTACAAAAAAAAAATTTTTGTCTGCTTTGTGTGACTTGGTTCAACTAAATAACACTTGTCTAAGAAGTTATGATATCATCAAGGGCCATACTACAACAACAAAACCAATTTAGACCATTAAAATCATTTTCAGAAACTCCAAAATGACAATTAGCCCCATTAATATTACAGAAAATTCATGTTTCGTAAAACAAGGTTCATGTGAATATGCCAGTGGCTCGGGACAAAAACCTGTGTTGCTCTTGTTGAACAAAGCTGCCCTTATCACTGTGATCATCTCACCTCAGATCATCTCATCTGTTTTCTGATGGTCAACATACTGTACTTGGCTTTCACAACACTGTTCTGCACCCGTCACCCCACAGTCCCTGACCTCCTGTCAGCTGCCTCAGCAGCCAGATGCACTGTGTTTACCTCCTCCAGGGACCTACAAGAGCACTTTCCCTTCTCTAACCTTCCTCTCTTCCTCCTTCTCATCATTCATCCCTCCCTCGGTCCTACACTGCCCATTTAAGGCAGAAAGTCCCTTGACAAATACAGATCTGTGAGAGGGGGACAGCAGTGGACCCAGTATTTACAGGATGCTTGGCCTTGTAAGGAGAACAGCTGCCCCACCTCTCCTCTCCTCACACCACAGTCCTGTTGATATATAGTAACTTTCATTTAAATTTAAAGCTGCCTTATTTATTTCTGTCTTATTTTACATGTTTTAGTGAAGAGAAACGGTTCTTTAAAAAAAAGAAAATACTCTGGAAAAAGTCTTTGGATAGAATATATTCTTATTATACAACACTGTATACAGTATTTAGAAGCAGACCAGTCTAAGCAGTTTGTCTCTGGGCTGGCTCCTCTGGGACACGTTGACCCACCTGACCCGAGTACAGCCGGTCCAAGCTCTCGTCGATCCACTTCTCCACGTCCAGCCGCTTCTGCAGCTCCTTCCGGTTGTACTTCACGGTGACACGGGCGTGTCTCTTCGGGACATTAGAGACGCGATCCGGAGACAACTCCAAATCCGATGAATGAACGTCGAGAGTCGTCCCGGTCCGGTCGGCTGCCATTTCTTGTCTGGACCGGTTTGACTGGTTTTTCGTCTTTTTACAAAGAGCAGGAGGAGATAGGAGGGAGTGGGAGGCGACACACACACACACACACACACAGACATACAGCAGGGCTCAAGTATTTATATACATGTACAGGGTGAGCTATCTGTTCAAATCGAATGTTATAAACACAGAACTTTTGTTTTGCTTTTCAATCTTCCTTTGGCCATTCTTTCCTTACTGAGCGCACCATCATTTTTTTTATTCTTTATAGTATTTACTTATTTGAAAACTTATGTTTATAGCTTCACTTTGATTGTCACAGATGTAGATCTATACATTTATATGATTCTGAATGAAGAACCGACGCTTGATGTTGTACCTAGATGTTTTATTGGCTGTGAAGGCTGTGTGAAATACCCTAAAGATGTTCAATGCAGGGATATAAAGAGAGTGTGTTTGATCACATAAAATCAGCCATTACTGTAATTTATATAGCTTATATACTACTGATCACGTTGCTGTTTCATGTGTCATTTTGTGTTCATGCCAAAGCTTGTGTTACATCACCTTGTTGTCCATATGATTTAAGTTCATCATGTTGTGGTTGTGACTAGGTGTGGTTGTGTGTTACTGTTTTTGCTAGAATAAAATGGTTCATGACAAAACAGAATACATTATAAAAGCTGTACATCCTTTCAGATCCGCTGCTCACTGCTGAGGTCCTTTTACCTCTAAAGGCACTTTACCTCTAAAATAAATTGTTCAGTATTTGAATTTGTGTTTTGTGAATATTTTTGATCCCCCAAAAATAATGCCACACATTTCATTAGACTTTTTTTGCATGTTCATGCGCATGCATATACAGCATGCACCCATATCCCAACATCCCCATCTAAGTTTGAGTATCGTATAGAAATTGTAGCAACAAGCATATTCGCCAAGTTTTTTCAAAGGACTAAATAAAACTGTTCCTGGAGAGAAGTTTTTTTTTCTGGAGATTGAGAAGCTTGAGAACATGAACTGGAGAAGTTATGAGCCACAGTACATTTCTGATCTGCCGCCATGTTATGATCTATCCAGACCTTTGAGGTTGTCAGGTACAGGTCTGCTTTCAGTCCCTTGAGTCACAACTAAACATGGCGAAGCAGTATTCAGTTGTTATGTGTGACATATCTGGAACAAACTCCCTGAAAACTGCAGGTCTGCTCCAACTCTCTCCTTTTAAAATCCAGGCTGAAAACCTTCCTGTTTCACTGAAGCAATTGTAAGGCTTTGAACTGCACTGTGACTTTTATTTTCTAGTCTTGTCTCTTTTAAACCTATTATTTTTTAGCCTACTTTCCTATTTCTTAACTTGTTTTAATGTTTTGTTTCTTGATATCTGCCTACTTGTTTTAAATGTATTTTAAATGCAATCTTTTTTATTTCTTTTAATGTAATTTTTATACGCCTGTGAAGCACTTTGAGTTGCCTTGTGTCTGAATTGTGTTATACAAATAAACTTGCCTTGTCTTGAAAAATTGAACACTGTACTCAAAACCTCTCTTCTCCTTTGTCAAAACTGATTCTTTCCACCATAACTATTCACACAGCTATCATATGAACATCACTAACGGAACATGAGTTCAAACACTGGTGTGACACATTTTAAACACCATCAAAATTCTTAAGGCTCCATGAGGCTATGTTAATTTTTTGGCTATGTAAAATTGTTGTATTGTTTAAAATTTATTTTTTCAACCATTTAGAGTTTGTGCTAGAAAAAGTTGAAATGTTATGGTACATGCAGTATAGACACTGTGGTTGTATTGTGAACACTGTGAATATACCACATAAATATTACACTGACGCAATCATATCAGAATAGATACACGGCACATCTTTTTATCCGCTGAGCTCAAATTGTTCTAAACTCACTCGGGGTCCCAAGAGTCACACTGTAAACGCACAGTTGATATTGCAACATTGTCAGAGTTCAAGTTGGGAGGTTTTCATTCAAAAATGTTGGCTCACCATCCTCCTACTCCCTTTACTCCTCTTCTTGCTCTCACTATCTTTTGTCAATACTGCTCCATTTTTTCACCTCACAGTCGAGGTCACCCGAGGCCTCTGTTGCGCTCTGACAGGTGATTGAAGAGCTAAATGATGTGATTTGTCTTTAGAGTTTTGCAAAAATGTGACTTGCACTTATTTGGCAGTTTGGACTTTGTTTTTTTGAAACATGAGCTTCAAGGTTTTAGAGTCGCGTGCATAGTTCCAGTTTTTATGTGTATGCAATGGAGAAAAAATGCAAATGTTCATCCAGCACTTCTTGGCCCTCTTGAGTGTTCTCAGTGAGTGAGTCTCAGGAATAAGCTTTGCCTTTGTAATCAGCACTACAGCCTGGACATTTAAAGTGATAGACTTATTCTGAATACACTTGGTATAGGTGTCCAGTGGATAATTCTACATGCAGACGCATACATGTATGCAGACAGTACCACAGAAACATCAGCACCTAGGCTGCAGATTGTCTACAGCCTAGGGCAGGAAATATGTAATCATTTGATATGACATAACTTGAAATGGCTTAACCAGGGCTGCCCAAAGTAGCCATGTTGCTGTTTTATTTTTTGTGAGGTAAACATACTCTTTCAATATGTAGGATCTCTAATTATGAATGATCATGATCTGAACATTGCAGCTAGAATGACACTTTGTGCAGGAAATCAGTCAATTAAGGGGGCTTTGGATCCTGGACACCTGGTCTATACCATTTTCGAATGAAATCTTAATTTCCACTAATACAGCATTCTGTCTATGAAAACAGGTGTTAGGATTCAATCCTGAAGAACAGAGACCTCAACCCAGAATCGCATCAAAGCAATATTTTATTCCACATCACAACCACAACATGAACTTAAATAATATGGATGAAAACGTGACATAACACAAACTTTGGCATGAACACAAAATGGCACATGAAGGAGCAACGTGATCAGTAGTATATAAGCTATATATATAAATTACAGTAATGGCTGACTTTGTGCGATCAAACACACTCTCTTTATATCCCTGCATTGAACATCTTTGGGATATTTCACACAGCCTTCACAGCGCATAAAACATCCAGGTACAACATCAAGTGTCGGTTCTTCATTCAGCATCATATAAATATATAGATCTACATCTGTGACAATCAAAGTGAAGCCATAAACATAAGTTTTCAAATAAATAAATAATATAAAGAATAAAAAATGATGGTGCGCACAATAAGGAAATAATGGCAAAAAGGAAGATTGAAAAGCAAAACCAAAATTCTGCATTTAAAAAAATGGGAAACAATTAAACAAAGTGAACATATTAAAATCAAAAACCCAATGGAACATATTTTTGGGCAGGTTTTCCAGAGGTGGTCAGAGTTTTATGACTTCCTGTATTTGGTTTGTGTTGTAGGTCCATGAAAAGTGGTTCGTCTTATTAGTTTCTTTGGGTCTTAAACATGGAAGAGCTTTGCCCCATATACTTTGTGAATAATCTTTGTAAATCATCTTCATCACAATAGTTAATTTGTCAATAATGAGTTACTTTTGTTTACATTTTTAATGGTACATTATCTTCATCATGAGCGGAGCATTTTTTGGCTCATGGATCTGCTCCTCTCCTCACTGTGCATGAAGAGAGAGGAGCAACAAGTGCTAATATTCTTCTGCGCCTGTGTGAACGTTCGTGTTGTCTCTCTGTTTCATCTGTGCCCTGCCCCGGAGCCCAGGCCGGCCTCGTCCCTCCACATGAAGTCCTGATGCTCGCCCCTGGCCAGGCTGCTCTCCACGGGACTGTGCCTGTACCCAGATCTGCCATCGGGGCAGAGGGAGAGGCTGAGGCGAGCCGTGCTGTTGCTGATCTTGAACATGCCATTGGGACCAAGGAAGGATTCTCTCTCGCTTCCTCCCTGGTTGTTGACCGTGTCTAGGTCATTGTAGACCGCGATGTCGCTCAACTGCTTCCTTCCCTGCAGTCTCCTCCTCCTCCTCAAGAAGATGATACCCCCCACCAGAACCAGCACCAGGACGGACAGAACACAGGAGATGGTTAGGGTGGCAGAGGAGGGCTGGGACATCTGGCGCAAAGCAGGCTTGAAACTGGGCTGGAGCGTGAACTCACAGCTGGGACCCATAAAGCCCTTGGGACACTGGCACACTGGCCCGGTGAAGTGGGTGAAGCAAGTGCCACCGTTCTGACATGGACGTTCACCACAGGCGTCTGAGCGCACGCTGCAGTTCTTGCCGGTGAACCCCAGGGTGCAAGAGCAGGTGTAGTCATTCACACCGTCCTGGCAAGTTCCAGCGTTCTGACAGGGGGTTGAGGCGCAGTCGTCAATGTTGACCTGGCAGTTGGCACCAGTGAAGCCTGCCTGACAGCGGCACAGCACACTCTGGCCGAGGTCCAGACACTCACCACCTGCAGAAGGGAGAAATGTTCAGCTCAGCATCCAAGAGATCAGGGACAAGCACTCTTTTACAGCAGGAGTGTTAACAGGATTACATTTAACACTGTAAATTGCTGTAAAGTGCATTGATGCAGGAGCGCCGACTGTAATATTTATTCACACAAAAAAGTTTAATAACTTCAGCCACAAGGTGTCGCCAGATAGGGGCCCACTCACCATTCAGACAGGGTCTGTTGCTGCAGCGGTCCAGCTTCTTCTCACAGTTGGAGCCGGTGTAGCTGGGAGGGCAGCGGCAGGTGTAGCCTCCGGTCATCGTCTCCACGCAGGTGCCGCCGTTGAAGCAGGGGCCGTCAGCACACGTCATTGCAATGATCTCGCAGTTCTTTCCGTAAAAGCCCTGTGGGCAGGTGCAGGAGTAGTCGTTCTCCAGGTCCTGTGGACAGAGGAAGAAAAAGCTTCAGGTTAAGGAGGAAATATCAAGAGACAAAGTTATTTTATGTGTTTTACTGTACGTGGGACTTGGTGGTGCTAGTGAAAAAGATTTTGAAAGCTATTTTCGACTATCTTTAAGTGACTTTGGTTGAATTTCTGCTGTTGTGACACTTGGATTTTCATGCAGGGATCAATAATGTTGATCTGATATTATCTGTGATAGCCTTGTTCCTTTATTGCAACCTTTGAGATATTGTATTGGGGAGACACTACAGGTGAAAACAGCTTTTTTTACGCTCTGGTCAAATTTGAGATTTTTGGTTATTTTGTTTCCATAGCAAGTCTTTTTTCAGAGTAGAGAGAAGAAAATGTCCAAAACACACACTGAAATGTGTATGTTATTTGAGATTTGTGTTCTGGACATTTATGCAAATTGGGGCATATTAATTAGGTAGTCTAATTTGCATATTTAAACAGATCATATCACAAAACTTGTAATACAAAATATAATTGTCTGAATGTCCAATGGGAATATCTAAACAATTAAAAATGCTTTACTCACATTGCAGCTGCCTCCGTTCTTGCAGGGGTTGCTGTCACACTCGTTGGTCTCCAGTTCACAGTTGGTGCCTCCGAAGCCGGGCCGGCAGGTGCAGGTGTAGCTGCCCTGGCCCGTGTT
>OMLP01015592.1:0-29269 GCA_900302685.1 Spondyliosoma cantharus | reverse complement strand
CGACCCGCCCTGCCATCCCATGTGCTGGAGCGGTGGGCAGGGCAGAGCCGCAAACGTGACAGGACGGAGCTCCACCTTTCTCCACAGTACATAACTGGAAAGCCTCTTCCACAGTAGAGTAGAAAAATGTTTCCAGGCCCCACGACGCTAGTCCTCTTCTGGTTGCTATCCCAGCAGCTCACCAGCTGCCTCCACCAATTGCGAGAAAATAATATGTTGGAAGGATCGTGCGGTGCTTCATTATAATGCAGTTTACAACTGTTTACAGGCAGTCTGTGCTGATTCATAATCCTAGAGAGATGTAATCACATCTGACGTGCTTTCTGCTCTAGAGGAGTTTCCCGTCTACCCTATGCCATAATTCCAAGCACTCAGCCCGGTCCTAAAAATAGTAGCTGTGCCATATTTAACCTCATCACTGAGGCAGTATGCACCAGAGCTCTGCCATCCACCAAACCCCTCACTGCTGGCGAGGAATATGTCTGCGCAAATCTTAAAGCAGAAGACTTTTATATTGCAGGGCAGGCCGCCAAATAGACACACACCGGGCCCCTGATCCCTGTTCTGTGAAATGATATGGTTATATTTCTCTTTCTTTGGAAATGAATGGGAATGATTAAGTCTATCGCCAACACATGCAATCATAAACAATCTGCACAACTCATAATTGAAGCAACCCTCTGGACTCCCCTCCAGAATAACTTTACATCAGAAAGTACGTGTGAATTGTTTCTCCGTGAACACATACAGAGTAGTTCGCTGGAAAACAGGGCCACTGATCAGGATTCAGTTGCTTGAGTATAACTGCTTTTACTTCGACTTTCTCTGAGCTGTGAAGATGGGATCAAATAACCACGCAGTCAGAGTTTTTACGTTAAATAATGATTTATTGCATCGCTGTTAAATGGCATCCAAGCACGGACAAATCGAAGTAGAAAACACAAACAGCAGCAGAATGTCTACAATAATTTAGAAATAAACAGACAGCATGAGGTCTGTGGAAATACAGGGAAGGTTAGCCATTGACTAAAACTATACAGCATACAGGATGTTCTCTATTGGGGTGATCACAATCTCTAACCCTTGATAGATAAGATACAGCAACATAAGATACAGCACAAGTGCAAAACCAAAGGCAAACTGAAGTTTAGTGCAAACTATGAGTCATTTCAACCATTTAAATGTTTGGCATATTGTAACAAATGAGGCACAACTATGGCTGATACTAAACGAATGCAGTCTAACACGACAAAACATCCTAAATAATTCACGATGGCTATAAAAGGCGGTCATTCTGCAGTTTGTGTTGCTATTGAATTGTATTGCGTGATACTGCAGGGTGTTTCTATTATTTCGTCCACCACATTTATGTCAGTGGGGGCAAGGAGGCTTAAATGCAGAAACACCTCTCTGTATAATGTAATACAGTGCAACAGCACAACAAACTAAGTCCTCCAACATGTCTACGGAGTTGAAGCAACACCTTACTTTGAACAGTGTTCAGATCAGAACTTTCATCAAAGGTTTTAGGATTATAAACGCATACTTCGGAGCAGCATACACAGGTTTTTCTACGGATAACTACAGGTAGATACGATGAGGCGAGAGTCATTACCTTAGAGTAACATTGTTTGTTTAGCTTGTTATTTTGCAGTCTATGAAGCCTTTATTAAAATGCAAATTAAATAACGTTAATTATTTGAGCAATGATTTTTATAATCTTTCTGTATTACAGTGGAGGCATCACCTCCCTGTTAAAGATCTTTTCATTTGATCCTGAATTGCAAAACACTTTGTAAAGTCTGTTTCGACATGAGCTACATAGATCAATCATAATCATCTTCTGACGTTAAATAATGATTACTGAGATATCACCGCGATGATGGTTCAGTTATACGTTCGGCTGCTATACATAGCCGCAGACGAGCGAAAAGGTCGAGCCTTATGACAGCTGTTCAGAGGCTGTTGGAGAACCTCACGGATGTGACGCAATCAGTTTTACTTTTTCTTCCTTGCCGTTCTTCTCACTGACAGGCGAGTGTTGGAGCAGACAGAAGTAATGACAGACAAATGGATGTTACAGGCCGTTCCTACAACTATGTATGGATAATTGTGGGAGTGGAAATGAAGCTTGTGCACGTGCATCTGTTTCCACAATGATTGAGATTTACAAAACAGGTGCACAGCTTTATAAATCTGTCGAAAAAGAATGCACATGCATGTTTCTGTAATTGTGCTTACAGACAGTTTTAGTCGTAATTCTTCACAGACTTTATGTGTTAGACTACATTAGTTTAATGTGTACCTGAGAAAACTGGCAATGGAGTGTACAATACACGTACTTAACTTCATGATGCCCTTCGCTTGACGGGAGTAAGCACAACGTTCAAAGCGATGACAAGCGTTTTCAACTTTTTCTTTTAACAACAGGAGATCCAAAAAGCAAATCATTTAGGAGTTTATGAGTCCGTGGAAAAATAGAAGTGCAAGGCAAAGCCGAAAAAATTGACATTTGCAGTCGTTTGTATCCACATTTTCAGACAGCCAGCAGACAAACAGCTGCGTAAAAAAGCTGTTCTCCCGCTGGTATCGTGTAAACAGGGGTGTCACTGCGACAAACACTTAGGTGTCCTTGCAACCATCATACAGTCTCCATAACAGCTGCCATCTCCTTGAACTGCTTGTGAAAGTTCTGTAGGTGACAAAACAAAAACAGTCGATCTCAGAATCAGAACCAATAATAAATTACACCAACAACGCTGCATTCACATCAACAAATGCTGACCTGGAACTGCGGAACGGTCATCTCAAAAGACTTCTGACAAATCTGTCCAGAGGGCTCTACGACCTTCAGCAGCAGAGACACATACGGTGAGTTGAGGGATCGGCAGATGTCGGAGCTCACTGCCATGCCGAGCTTCCACTGCATGTCCACTAACTAGAAAGATAGAGCAAAACAACAAGTCCGCGAAAAAGTCTGTGGTCAGGTAATTGAAAAAAACATTTGAAAATGCGTGACACTGCTCGAATGCTTGACATTTGGACACACCTGGCTGATGCTGAGCGTGGCCTGGAGTTCCTGCTGAGTATGGACTGAAGCACCGCGTTCACTCCACAACCTGTGCAACACCTGAAGGGAAGCTTTGGGCCACTTGTTGCTGCCTTCTTCTAGCCTTGACACAAGGTCGTCCGCAGAAAGGTTGCTCCTCCCAGCTGACCTGGTGATACAGATGTCAACTATCACATCTTACAGTACAGCAATGTGCTTCTTCTTTATGTATAATTACTATTTGCCAGGTCCATATTCCAGGATAAAAGCTGTGCAAGCTTGGCATCAACTTGCAGACACATCAGACTGGCCACACATATCAACATGCAGGATTGATAGGGAATAAACATGGCCTGACAAGGAGAAGACCAGCAATCCATTTTTAATAGATCATATTCTCAGAAAAAAATAATGTGAAAGGTACCTGAAAGTCAACAAGAGAAATCTGATAACATTCTGTAGAGCCTCATTGTCAAGTCTGACTCCAGCTCTCTGAACACTCTGTCCAGACAAGAAAAACAAAACAAGTCATAAAAAAGAGGAACTTGTGAAGATGGGTTACTATCAGTTAAAAAAATAGTCTAAGGAAATATTGACTCACATCAGAAATTTCAGCTGAATCTACTCCTCTAGTCTGCCCTTGAAGATAGGTCAGAATGTGCTGACACTGTGGAGATGATACGATTAGTTATCACCACTACAGAATAAACTCTATGGCAACAACACCACATCCTGTGCAGCTTGTGAATAGCGCGGCTGCTAATAGCCATACAATGAACACCATTTTGTTGTATTTAACATCCAGTTGTTAAACCCACAGAGGGGGTTGCTTGACAATAACTTCTCGCTGTGTCAAATCCTAAAAGATGTGTAAAAGAGGTGTGTTAGAATTGTCATTTAAGAAATGCACTCTGTGCACCTGGTAAGCACACAACATTATACAATATTGTCACCAATAACAACGTAATGTCAGGCGTTTCTTCCATAACACTCCCCTAAATATTAATCAAGTACTTTGCTGAACACTTCATAATAATAATAATAATGATAAATGTTTTTTTGTAAATGTTCTTGGTTGCTGCTCTATAGTGTCTGTCTGAGGGCAATTTTTTTTTTTTTTAAAAAGGGATGAAGCACATCAGACACAGACAAAAAGCTACCTTTTTGTAACTTGTTTTCACCGTGCATGGGGACACGTACCCCTACAGAGGAGGAAAATACTCACTGCATCAGCCAACAGATCTGGAGAAAGCCTGCTGATGTTGTCCACAACTTTGTTGACACCTGAAGCACAGAAGTGAGGTGATTTATTTCTCACTTTTTATCTCATTCTGTTCTGATGTTATAATCAGAGTACTGGTTTCTCAATGCCCACATGTGACTGTGTCACGTGAATATGACCACAGTAATTATGAAACCTCCATGCTCTCATTTCGAGACAAAAACACTTTCAAGTATGAGTGCACATGTATCAGTGACATGTCATCAGTCTTCTTTGACCTGAAGAAATGTCAGTAGAGACCAATTGTCACTATTTCTCTGAACTTTATTCAGTAAAGAAAGTTTAACACATCCTCAGAACAGGAATGGATGAAGATGCCAGAGGATATTAATGAACAGAGCCAACATATGAAATGAGATATAATAAAAGAAAAATTAAGAAAAAGTTGGCCCATGACTAAAATAATAAACAAAGTTATAGAATGAAAAGGGATAAAATGACAAAACAAATGTTGAGAGTACAGAATACATGTAGTTAGTTTGCAACGTTGGAGGAAAAACTTGCAGGTACTGTCGAGTTCTTTTTTCCCAAAATATTAAATCGGGGTTTAATCCTGGGAAGTCTTCTCCTATGAACATGGAATTTAGCCAAAATGATAACACATTTGAACATGTTTGGACTGAAAGTGTACTTCCACCAGGTCTTGGAGAGGACTGTTGCATAAGTGAAAAAGTACTTTTCAGAGGTACTTGGGTACTCCTCCCCAAGACCTCTAAACACAACTTAATGGGAAAGAAAATGTGATGTGGGTCTTCGGCACACCTCCTGTTAGCTACCGAGCTAGGATAAAAGGGGTGACATAGCTAGCTAAAGTGCTATGGTGGAGAGCCCAGCCGAAACTAACAGAAGTTACATTCTAGCTAACGTTGCTGGAGCACTGTACCGCCACATAAAGCGAGCTGAGACCCACCATGACAATCTTCCGCTGCTGGCATCTTCTCTGGTAACCAGGCTGCAGGTTCAACAGCCGTAGCAGTGATGTACCTAGTGGTCGTTGTAGATTCGTTTTTAGATCTTTAAGATCCCTTTAGCGACCAATTATTGTATTACTGGTAGTATTCTTAAAATAAGTAAAACACACAACCACCGAGTGTCAAATTAAGCTAGTTTATGGGCTAATAACTCCTTCCTCTTCTTCTTCTTCTTCTTCTTCTTCTTCGGTTTGTAGTTCGTCTTCTTCTTCTCCTTATTTGTGTTTATGGGCGGTTCGCAGCCATCGTAGACGCATACCGCCATCCACTGTTCATTAATGTCTTATTTAGAATAATTGTTACCGCAGCCTTAAACACTCTAAAAACTCATTTTAAAAAAGAGCATCTGCAACGAAATATTACAGCAAAAGTGCTTAGACCCCAATCTACATTTTGCCCTGTATTGATTAGTGCACTGTTTCCATCTTCAAGTTTTGAGGGGGTGAAAGCCCCCAAAGTTAATAAAGACCAACAGCGCCCCCGCTCGTCTGGCGAGTCTATTTGGGCTGGTCCACGCGTTGTAGGAACGGTTTCTAATTTCGCGGAAGCTTTTTTAAAAAATCTTATTACTGCTGCAAAATGAATTACAAAACAACACTACTAGAAACACGACCACTACTGACATACCAGACGGAATGAACAACTGCTCACCTCTGGGAATCGCTGAAACACGCCCACGGTCCCTGGAATGGTCCACTGCTGGGCTGGTGGTGTGGACTTTGCATTTAAGAAACCTTAATTTTGCAGACAAAGAACCATGACACGACTATTTAAGTGGGAGAATATTTTGATCAGTTAGAAATTATACGTAACGTCTCTGTCGATATGTCTCAGAGTACTGGCCGTCGTGTGTTTATGGTTTATAAAGAGGCAAGCACCCCTACGCATTACGTTCATTTTAAGGTGCCTTTTCCAGACGCGGAAGCGATTTCCAGCTGTCAAGCAGATTTTGGTAAATCAGTTTCAGCTCTCGGTTGAAAGGAAAATAGCGATTGACTGCACGTCAAAATGGACTGTCCACGCTGGCTGCCCCTGGAGTCAAATCCCGAAGTATGTGTTATCGCTTCTATTTCAGCTATGTGGTTTGTCGAAGTCATTCATTCGCAAGCATGTGAGGGTTAGCTAACTTGTAGCTAGCAGAAGAGAACAAAAGCTGACGCCGGTGTGACTGCTTTGCTAAACCCAACAGCAGTTTGAATAATGTGTTTATGTGTGTCTTGTCATTTCAGGTCATGAATAAGGTAAGTATTTTCTTCTGATTCAACTGAATACCATATGGGCCTATGTTATCAGCGGCAGAGTGACTTGCAGAGGTGCAGGGCCTATCCAGCGGCGACGCCACATCCAGTGTGACGGCAGAATTAAAAGACGACACAAGTAACGACTGCGTGATGAACACAAACAGGCCCGTTAAGAACTCAACATAAGCATTACAGCAGCAGCATGATGTAACTGTGTCTAAGTTTAGGTTGTCTCGCGTTAATTCTCGAGATTCAAACATAAAACAAATTAAATGTCAGTCACAGATGAATTGGCAGACTAATTACTGCCCAATTTTAAGAATGTCAAGAGGTTGGATGTTTTCAGGCAACCTCAGTCTGTAAAATGCAAGGGCCGTTCATTTGATGGAAATCACCCTAGAGGACACACACAAGTTCACAGGAATGATGTCACCTGACCCCGATCGTGAGGAAACATAGAGTCAGAGTTCGATTGGCACAATTCCAATCGCTTCATTGAAACACATAGCAACCCTTGAGTCAATACAGATCAGGTCAGGTGAGCGTGAAAGTGTCAAACTCACTAATCCAGAAGACGACTTTAACATCAACAACAACTTTGAGTTTAGCTTTGTTTGCCAGATGATGCTAGGTTTGCTTAATGCCTTTGAATGCATGCACATTTATTCCGGGCTTTTGTGTAGTTTGTCAATTGTTTGGGAATGAGGCAAACCTGGCAATTTGGAGATGTGTATGGACTGGATCCAGAGCTTCTCAACATGGTCCCAAAACCAGTGTGTGCTGTGCTTCTCCTTTTCCCGGTGACAGAGAAGGTACTGTTATTGTTTTTGCAAAACATTTGATGTAAAACGATTTAACAGCATGTTCATGAACCATAATGGAGGTCTCACGTTGTGTTTTAACTGATTAATTCTGTGCATGTTGTACAGACTCATTTCCGTGCCATAAGCTACAATTTCCAACAAAAATATCCTCCTCTCTTACTTCTGTCCAGTATGAGACATTCAAGCAGGAGGAGGAAGAGAAACTCAAGGGTCAGCCACAGGAGGTCTCTCCTGACGTCTACTTCATCAAGCAAACTATTGGAAACGCCTGTGGAACAATAGGATTAATTCATGCAGTGGCAAACAACAAGGCACACCTGGAATTTGGTGAGTACTCACTCCGTTCATTTCATGTCAGTGGTTGAAATGTGAAAGGTTCCAGTGTTTATAACTGAGTGACAACTTAAGAAGGTTGTGATTGCAGAGTTGAAATTATGTGAATAAACATTGCTACACTATGTTATTAGTATGTCTGTATAACTACATTTTTAGAAAAAAAAAAAGTTGTGTTGATGTAACGGCAGAACAGTTTACGGTATTTATTGTGCATTTCTTTCTATGACTTAGTTTTCAGTCTAGAAATATTAAATTTACCCTTACAACAGAATACAGTATAGTATATAATATTCTATTAAAATATCAGTGCATCACCCAGCTCTAAATACAAATGCATTCGTCCTGTCCCTTCCTAGATAAACTTGCAGACACTTTTCAGAGGTTTACTGTTTGTTGTCCTTTTCTCTCCTCAGAGTCTGATTCTGCTCTGAAGAAGTTTCTTGAACAAAGCTCTAAAATGACCCCAGAGGAAAGGGCCACCTTCCTGGAAAAAGATGAGGTAAGAAAATGCTGAAAAGAAAGTCTTCGCTCAAATATGTGTTGATGAAGCGGTCACATGAGTGAAGCACTGCAATAGGTATTTGGGTTTGGGTTTTCACAAAGGAATTAAGGTTTTGTGCACATAGGACACCTACCTATAATTGTAATCAGTGGGAGATTAGATGAAAACATTTTTTGCCCTTTTGACCTTTATCAGTGTCGCAACACCCTTACCAATATCTTATTGGCTACTTTCCTTGTGTAGTGATGAGACAGTTAAGAATAATCCTCTGTTTCCTATGAACAAGCATTTTCAGTTTTATGTGACAACTCTGTAGCTGTCCTTGTCAGGTAATAATGTTATAATAATGTGTTAAAAATTAAACTACTGTACTGAGGGACCAGTGTGTTCACAATACAAATCAATTGTTTCTACTCCTTCTTTCTGTTTCAGAGTATACGTGTCACACATGAATCCAGTGCACAGGAGGGACAGACTGAGGTTGGTACTGAGTCTTTGATAATCTGTGTTGTCTGAGGATAACACCACTAGTTTTGTGTTGAACTCTGTAATCTAAAATAATGCGTCTAACTCAACATATTTTACTCTGTGTCTTGTCTATTACAGGCTCCAAGTTTAGATGAGAAAGTGAATCTGCATTTTATAGCTTTTGTGAATGTCGGAGGACACTTATATGAACTGGGTGAGTTAATTCTTTGTGACGTGTGCTGATGTTTAGAATATATTTAGTAGTATTTGTGACATTGCTGAGGGTAAACCTCTGATTTCACATTTAGCTGTGATTTGAAGCAAACTGTCTATTTGTTTTCCCTAGATGGCCGCAAGCCTTTCCCCATCGTCCACGGAAAAACTTCAGCAGACACTTTCTTCGAGGTAAGACATCACAGTAATAAAACAAAAATAAAAATATCTTCTCAAGCTGAGGTATAATTCATCGTTTTCCTGATGTGATCGATTGCCCTGCAGGATGCTGTAAACGTTTGTAAGATCTTCATGGCTCGTGACCCTCAGGAGCTTCGTTTCACCCTCATCGCCCTCTCCAAAGATTCATACTGATGAAAATCCCCCGTGACCCCAGGAGACAAAGGAAATATGACTGCCAAACATTCGCAAGTGCTGATTTCATTGGAAAATAATCATTTTCTGCAAGTGATGTGGGGAATATAATAAAATGTCAGGGATATCATACTAAAGTAATGCTCCTTTGTTGTCATACATCACTTGCTACAAGTTGGATGAAATTCTAAGGGAATTAAAGTGCTGCTGTGCAACTAAAAGTGTTTCTTGTTAAGATCAAAATCTTCCACATGTTCCCCACGGCTGAAGCATCTGTAACTCCACTGCACTAAAGTTTGTTCACATGGCAAGTTTGGCTGTCAATCAAGAAAGAAATTTCACATTTTCCACGTCACTGAGGGAACTCAACTGCTTTTCTACTCTGGGTTCAATGAAACATACTCCATGTAGTGATTTGTTTTTTGATCATATGTCTAACATCGTGGTCAAAACGAGCTGAAGAAACATTTTTTGCAAGGCTTTAATTTGAGTCAGAGCTTTGAAAAAACAGACAGGCCTGATGCTGTTGTGTAATGTAACGAAAAGCTTCTCAAAAAGAAAACATGTCTCCTGTAAGTGAGGCCAAATGAAAAGTGCAGACTGTACATCCCTGTGGAAGGTGCCTACTTTTTTGTAAGAAGAATCGAATTCTGTCAAATAAAAGGCAAATTTATTAAACATTCTCTTTGGATTATTCTGAAACACAAACATCTTTGTTGAACATTTCATCTGTTTTAACTTTGTATACATTAGACTTTGACAGGTTTATTGTTAGATGTATACAACTTTATCAGGCCTACTGATGAGAATTTTAGAAAATATTTTGGCACACTGGTGTAGAATCTCAGAAATATTTAATAAATACTAAAATAAATGTTAAAAAAATCAGACACTTGTGGAAAGGCAAAAGCTACTGATTTCAGTGCAACCAGGAACGTGGTCTAAAAGTTGCACACATTATCCTAATTTTACAGAATTTTCCTTCATATGCCACTGAATACAGAAATATATTTCATAAAATGTTTTTTTTTTCATGTTTTAACAATAAGTTGGTTCCCATATGGACATTCAAACTGGGACATTTTGATGAAATCATCCCAGTGAATCCAGCTCAAAACCTCCCAAATTTAGTCTTTTTAATACAAATTTCCTCAGACAGTGTTTCTAGATGCCATGGATGGCAATGGGACAAAGAGGGAACTTTTGTACTAAAAAAACTGGAAAGTAACCACTTTATTTTTATAACATAGACTACTGAAGCCTGACTATAAAATTGAAAAGTCTTCTTTTCGTCTGAGGCTCCTACAACAAGAGTCAGAGCATCGCTTTGCAATAACTCTGCACATGGATACTTGTTTGCCGTGTGTTGTGTGTCTCGGAATCAACACAGAGGTAAACAGGAATATGGTTCTCGTTGTGAAATGTCTCTAATTAAGCCCGAAGAGGATGTCGCTCAGACAGGAGCTGCAACATTCACCAAAACCTTTTGTCTGCAGTCGGATTGCTTGTTAATGAAACCCCAAGAGGGAGAGGAGATGCTAAAGGGGTAGCTGACTCATTGTCCCCCTGTTCCTTCACCACCACCACCACCACTGTGGTAAACCTTTTTCATGGCAATCTCAGCGATCAAATCCAATTTACTGTGGCTGCAAACACCCCATATGTCATGAGTTTGATTCTCAGTCTCAGACCTCATGAAATTTGACAAAAAAGGTTGACTTTTACTAACTGATCAGGTTTTCCCAATTGTGCGAATTCAAAGCCAACCATGTGTGCTGCACTTGAGGTGCACTTCTTGAGAAGCTCCTTTGGATAGAAAAATGTTGCATCACAAGAAAAGGCGTGTCTTCAAGGTTTTATTCCATTGTTATCAGCAAATTATCTTTAAAGTATTAAAAGTAAAGGTTACTCAGAATTATTCAGAAGTTATTCAGAATGACTCCTTATATATCATATGTGGATAAGGTAGACTTTACACTTTAGACTTTACAATAAGTACAGGTATATTAAAACTAAGAATACAAAAAATACTAAAAAGATTTGAGTAAGAGAAAAGATAAAATATAGACAGGACAATTAGCAGTAGCTGTCATTAACCAATTAAGGTTAGGTTGTGCTTATTTTAAAGGAACCGTGAAAAATTTAAATTCAGTCCTTATCTACTCATCGCTGGATGGAAAATCAGGTAAAGTTTGGTAGCCCACAAAATATTTCTGGAGTTTTCACAGCAAAACAGTGTTGCAGCATTCTCTGAAACAACTGATGTAGACGGGGACTTAAATCTCAGTCCTTCAGGTCATGGTGATCCTAAGTGCTGTATAGTAGGCAACTGGACGTGTTTCAGTTTTCTTGAGCTCTGAGTTTCGACCCACAAGTGGGCCCCTAACCACTCTGAAAGTCAGAGCTGGCAGGTATCCTTAACGACTCTGTAAGGACACTCCCACACAGAGTTTAAAAGTCTGCAACTCCCCCCCCAGTTAGTTAAAACTGAAAAAGCCTCTTGGATGAGAGGTGAAATGTCTTCAAGAAACTGAAACAAGTCCAGTTGCCCATGATACAGCACTGAGGATTATATAAAGAATGGATTGTTATTTTGGGCGGGGCGGGTGAAGTTATTCTTTAGCAACTCCATATCCTATTGGTTTAATTGAATCTCTAGCAATGCATTAGGCTATATTTTGGTGGATGGTCACAGGTTTACTTTGAATCTGCTATTAAGTGACAAATAAATGTCAGCTGTTTTTCGGAGCCTGCAGTGCGCCCTCATCACCGCTGCATGGCGCTGCAGGAATGTGATTGGTTCTAACAGCGAGCTTGAATTCCTTCAAGTGACTCCAAACTTTCTGACATGAATGTTTGCCGCTCGGTAGTCTAAAGACCTCAAATTCATAATTTTCCGTCCAGTGGAAATTGTAACGTGAGCACATGTTGTTCCTGGTTCCGAGCAGAAATACACCACAGCGCACATCACTGTAGGCGCAGCAGTGAGAGCACAAACCTTCCAGGGAGGTGGAGAAAAAAAACACAAGAGAACTTTCATGTTCACCTGGAAGCCGCTCGGGGGACCCGTGGGTGGTCCTCGGACCCCACTTTGGAAACCCTCCTGCCACAGCCTCCAGCTCACAACGCTTAAAGTCGAGGAAAAGAGGATCTCTCGGTCTGTCAGTGCCTCAAACGCAGGGTCGACTTTGAAGCTCGCTGCGTAGGTGGAGTGTCGACTCGAGCTGCGCGCGAAGATAGCGAAAAGAAACTAACCCCGCAGGTGTGTCGGATGAAAGCACAGGTAAGCAGCGGGAGCAGCAAGTGATGCAAAGAGACCGCGATACTGTTACACCTCGCATTCATTCAGTGATGAGCTGGTGCAAAGGAACAATAGGGAACATTTTTCATGAATGAGGAGTGTGATTACAAGTTCTTCTAGACTGCATGACCAGTTTTTTTTCTTCTTCTTCTTCTTGTTCTACTGTGAGTGAGTTCATTGTGTCTGTTTGTTTGCACTGGCCCACACACACACACTTTATGTCATTGGACGTTTTTTTTTTTTAAACGCGGGCCATTAGGAACCGATTTGGCCCCAGCCGGTGCAGCTCGGATAATAAGTTCGTGTGATGGAGTGGCGTGAGCAGTCCGCTGTCAGCTGTGACGAAGCCTACTCGGAGGCGCAGAGGTGGATAGAGGTGAGTAAAAGAAAAAAAAAGGAAAACATTTAAAAACTTCTCTCAACGCTCTTCTTTCCAGTCACTGCGGGGATTTAACTTTAACAGATAAGGTGGATTCGAGTTGGTAATTGCTTGTGATCATCAATTGAGTGGTGTTTTCATTTGGATCTGGCTTCTCTGAGTTGAAGAAGGACTTGCTAGATTGCCTATAAAGGTGTAAGATGAGTGTTCTAATAGGTTGCTTGAGGTTTCAGCTAATAGTAACCTGGACCAGCTGATGCGTGGAGCCATGTGTAATCCCTGACCTCACCTTTAAGGTAGGATCTGTCTATTAAAGGACTCCAAGCATCAGCCACAGCCTCTGTCTTCTATAGATGTGACCCCCTTCATTATTATTATTTGCTGGGTGCCTCCTTTGTCAGATCTTGCCCAGACCCGCTCATCATTTTTGATGTTGCCCAGGGGCTGCGAGGCTGCCAGTTGAGAGCATGTGGTGTGAAAATCAGCAGAGTAAATCAGAATATCTCGAACTATGGCTGATCCAAGCTCTCGTACTCCACACATATTGTAAGCAGAGATCAACCCGGGTTAATAACATGTAATGGGATTGTGGTTTCCACCCTGTTCATTACACATGCTGTGAAACAGAATGCTCGTAGCCGTGCACAGAATATTGAACTTGAAGTGAATGCAAAACTGAAAAAGAAGTCACACTTTAATGTGACTGACAATTGTTTTGGGGAAGAAAATCAGAGATTTCAGATTCCTTTGCTGTGGAAAAGAATGCAAAACAACTACAAACAGCGCCTTTTTATTTCCAAAATGTTAAATTGTCTAAAGTTTCCATCCCTCCTCCAGCCAGACTCTCATTCCTTCTTTTTCTTGTTAGAAGCGGCTAAAAATTACGTTTCCTCGTCCCGCAAATTCTCTTCCCAGCAGGGTGGCGTGGGGGCTGCTGCACGGTTGTAACTAAACCAATATTGTTCTAATTTCATGAGGGGTGAATCTGAATGCTTGTGATGTGACATCAGTGTCTCTCACACTTGCACACTGGCCCATTGTAGTGGCCCAGGCTCGCGGGGTGCAGCGGGGGCATGATTTGAGGCAGGGGCAGGAGGATTAGGGAGGGTGAGCAGGAACCTGAACAAGCTGAATAGGTGAAGGTACAGTCCGGGGGAGTGTTACTTTAACTGGGTAGGTGTGAGAGGTTTGGCATGGGCGGAAAACAACAGCAATCAGAGACCAAGTTCTGGCACGGGGCGAACAGTTTCCCTTCAAAGAGAAAGCGTTTGTGGCGATTGGATTGTGCCACTGAATGATTAACAAGCTGCTTGGCTTCACAGGACTTTAAACAGAGGCTATGTGTGCATGGCAAGGTTGGTGGTATTGTTAAAAACTAGACTAAATGGTCTGGAGCCTGTCACACGGACGCATTCCTGCATTAGCTGCCATGGCTGTGAACATAGCCCCCTCAGAGCTGGCCAGCTGTCAGCACAGGGCGCCGCGTCCTACAACCAGAGGGCCTGCTCGAATAATAGAGGTCCTTGTTAATTCAATAGAGAGGCTGCAAGTGTGACTGTTGTGACGATCGAGAGCAAGTGGCAAGTGTCCGCGCGACTTGCAGGTCAAGGAGATGGTGCGTATGGCCGCCCATCCGTAACACAAACAGTCTGTTAAGAATCATCACAGAGTGAGTCTGCAGTTAGTTATCTAATAAGTGCTCATTAAGTCGGCTTCAGAGTTTCTTCTGGTTTCACAGATGATGATTTAGCAAACATTGGGTTGTTTTGTTAGCAAATAACAAGCAGACAGAGTCAAACACATGGTGCCAGTTTCTTTCTGTCTCCTCTTTTGTTAAAGTTGTGATGAACAAGAATTTGTTTTCTCAAAGAGCCTCCACTTAGGAAGGTGTAACCCAGAATACTTAGAATGCCTCTTAAAACAGGTTTTCTCTCCAGCCATTGGTCGGCTGAGAGGTCATGTAACAACACAGCAGGTCAGGTTTCAGCTCGGGTTTTGATTTGACTCGCCTGTTTTTGTGTGCGGCCGCCTGTATTGTGTTCCTCACACACTCTGGAATCAAAGGTAACTTTATCCTGTGGATTATTTGAAGTTTTGTTACTTATCCGGTTGCTGCTGTCATGTAACACTGATCCAACTCCGACCTCCTTTAAGATTCGGTGTACTTTGTTGGGGAAACAATGCAACACAATGCCACATATTTGGTGATTGAAGTTGTGCATGCTTGGATTAAGGGCTGCAGTCAACAGTCTTTTTCATCATCAATCAATCTCCTGATTATTTTCTCAAAATAGATTGATTGTTTTTGTCCATAAATTACAGCAAACAAGTGGAAAATGCCCATTTTAAAATCCCAGAGCCTGACGTGAACTCTCCTCAGATTGTTAGTTTCGTTCACTTAGTCCAGACCTCAAAGATGCTCATTTTACAGTGACATAGAACAGAGGAATTCTCCATGATTGAGAGGCTGGAACCAGACAAAGTTTGGCGTCTTTGCTTGAAAAAAAATCATCAGTTATCAAAATAGTTTCCCGATGATTTTCTGTTGATCAAATAATTGATTCATTGACTTGCATGTGGCATATTTATTTATGGCATAAAGAGATTACAAACCAAAAGATACTTTCCTCTAGTTAGAACCATCTGGAAAGTGCTAAAACATCTTCGCCATCAAGAAAAGCCTTCAATGCCATTTTTTGCTCTTCTTTCAATTAAATATACTGTCCAGCTCTGATATATAGTAACTGATGCTTCAGCAGCACAACGCTAACCTCTCTAGAAATGGCCATCGTTGTTCCTCTGGTCGTCACAACTGAACCACGCCCATACACCCACACTCATAGGAAGCTGATTGGTTCAAAAACTTTCTGTTCAACCACATTAGCATAGCTTGAAGCCTGGGACATCACATGATCATTTGATCTCACCGATCCAGCTGCCTGACAAGGTCAATACGATCGAGGCAAAAAACATTTTATTTTCATACACTGTCAGTCCTGCGATCAACTCGGATAATATCTGGACATCGTAAAAACCTTAAAATTAAAAAAAAGTATCTTCATGATCACACACCAGAAGTAAGAAAAACAGGGTTTGTGTGAACCAATCCCTTTAATAAATTTAACAAATGTTGAACAAGATTTTATTTTTATTTTTCACCTCTGCCAAGGAGGTTATGTTTTCACCAGTATGTGTTTGTTGGTCAGTTGGATTGTCAGCAAGATTACACAAAAACTTCTGATCAGATGTCCACAACACTTGGATGGAGGATGAGTCTGAGCCCAGAATAGACCTCCAGATAGAATAGCTCCGGATAAAGGGATGGATCCAGGAATTATTTTCTCACTTTCTTCACATTGCATGTACTTCTCTGGGAATAATAAATGGATCGGGTGTTTTTAGATGGCTGGTATACTGTATATGAGTGGGCACAAAATGAGACTGTTGGGTTTCGGTTGAGTATGCGCTCTCCTGAGTGCCATTCTAGTTGTTTGTTTGTTTTTTCTCCATGTTATTCAGTAACCTCTGGCGGTCCTGTAGCCAATACTTGTGAATTGCCTTCTGTGACTCATGTCACTGTGTTGTTTTTCAGACCAGGAGCTGTGTGACTGGACTGATCAGTACTTCACTGTAGCGCCATCCTGCGATATGGACTGTTCTGATTGACTGTTGAGCAATTAGAAACTGGGACGTGGGCATTCAGATGTACTCATGTGAAGCGGGACCTCACACAAGAAGCCATTCACTCGCATTCACACGTCCATGTAGTTCTATTATTCTGATATGTTGACGCCGTTGAGACTAATGACTTCCACAGTGGTGTATTTTTCTTGAGTCTGATCCCTGAAATATTTGGATAATGTCCCAGCTGCCCTGCGATAACCCATACCCCTGTCCTCTGCAGACGGAACAAAGAATTTTAGGAACAATTAGTGGTGGGGGGCTGCATCCACACACTGATTTGCCTCGGTGCTCTGCATGAATAAACAATGGCTATGGTCACGGACACAGAGACTCCTGGATTCCTCTCATTATTTGGGTTCGACCACACTATTCTTGGTTCACTGCAATACTAATAATTAAATTCACTCATATACTAGAACACTTTAATGAACTCTAAGGACCACACTTCTGTCTGTAATGTGGGAGGAAAGTCGTCATGAGACTCGGTTCTTCCACACGTTCGGCAGCACATTCTTGAGGGGAGCGAGCGAGGGTGGGTTTGAAGGAAGGCAAGCTGTTTTTGAAATCTCTGCCCCTGCCTTAAATCTCCCTGTTAAATCAGAGTAGCAGTATGTTGTTGCAGATTAGACTTATTATCCCACATGGCTTCAACAGGAGAGAGAGAGAGAGAGGGAGAGGGCACAGCAGGCTGCAGCTAAGGGGAGTTAATACCTCTAATGATGACGATAGAGAGGAGAAAACTATTCTGTTACAGCAAGCTTAGTGCCAGGTTCAGTGCCAGGGCGGGTCCCACCCTCCACACATCGTCTAGGAGATAATATCTTGAAAATCCCATTCATTCTGTCAGGCTGATGTAATTTTGATAAGACGGTGTGTGATCTCAGGGGAGAAAACATGAAAGATACAAACGCCTTAAGTAAAGAAGCAGGGCATTCAAACTATTGTGCTGTTTCCAGCCAACCCAATCGCCAGAATAAATGTTGGCAGCGTACATTTCAGCAAACCACAGGCATGTTGAAACTTGCTTATGTTGCAATTTTACTTTTCTTTCAGTTCAATTTTCGATTTTATTTTTTGACAACACTGTGATTGTGGTCTGCTTAGGTACAAAAAAGAGTTGGTTAGGAAAAGATCATGTGGCTTACCTGGTTCTGTCGCCACAAACACAGCGAAAATTGTCCCAACATCCAGTTTATTGCTACAATACACCCCAAAAAGTTCCAGATGTCTCCTTAAAGACATCGAGTGGTACATGTCTTGAAGACTGTTTTTTTTCTTAGCAGCCACCTTGCCCCCGCTGTCATGCTGTTACCTGGGTCTGCCAACACAAACACGACTGAAACCTCTCCTAAAATCTCGTGAAAAAAATATATGGTTTTGTCACGGCTTAACATTTTTGTGACATCTCCTCAAAAATATCCAGCAATATCCTGCTTAGAAATGTTGAAATGCCATCTGGTACAGTGGTCTCTCACTAAGCAGCAGTCTCGCCCCACTGTTACCTGGTTCTGTCACCACAAACATTGCTGGACATTGTTCTGACATCTCGTAAAAAAATACCCGATTTTGTTGCTACAAACACAGTGGAAAGTTACATTAAATCTGTTACATTGCATACAGGTGTACTGCTACTTCCCAGCAGCGTAACATTTCTAAGAAATGAATGATGGTGTATGTGATCAGTACTGAGACCCGTGTATCAGAGGCAATTTCTGATACAGTTACCACTGATACTATTTGAACAACTCTACATTTTATTCAGGGCACTGAGCTGTTCCATTACATTATGTGACGTATGTATCATACAGTCGTGTCATGTACACCTACTGCAGTTGCCACTGAATACAGGTTGCACTTTCATACCATAGGTGACTGGCGCTAACATTAAGGTATTGGTAATATGGAGGACACAAAATAATCCCTTTAGCAGTCCTCTTATCTCAGCATGATTGGTCAATGCCATGAACGATAGGCCTGGCTGTAGCCTTCCATAGACTGTACTTGACTTGATCTACACACCCAAAACAAGTAACTATGAGTCACACCACAGGAAAAGAAGCAGTTTCCACCTGTATTGTTTGTTTGTACATGAATCCCAGCTGCTGCCCCCACATACACCCTGTAGAACAGTAGGGGTCAGGATTTCATATGCCAGCTGCATCGCCTGGCTGATTACACGCTGTACTGTGATGTTTGTTTGCAATGTGTTGTTTCTACAGCTTCCTGTGTGTGTCGTTTTGTGTGTTGCCACTGTCTGGTTATGATTGTGTTCTTGTCAATAAAGGAGGAGGAGGCCAAATCTCTGTATGTTTAGTAAACAAAACAAGTATTTCCCGACAGAAGCTCGATCGCTTTGTGCAAACACAGAAAGACCGCAGCCAAGCGCTGTGTGAATACTTTAATCTTGTGTATTACAACGTGGTCTAATTCTCTTGGAATGATGGGTATTTGAGGCTTTGGCCACCTTGGGTTACCTAGGGTGTGGTCTGAGGTGTGACACGGCTTTGTTTGAAAGTAATAATGGCATCCTCCAGTCAGTCCAATTACTCCAGTTTTCCCTGCTTTCCTCAAAAGGACAGCCTGTACTTAGCCGTGACAGTAATTGTCAGTCCCTTTCTCCTCTAAAGGAAAAGGGACAAAAGCCTTGAGTCGCCGCACTTCTGAACGGTTTGGTCGCTGAGACCCATTTGACTTGTTTGCCTCATTGTGGGCGAATGTGTCACTTTGGTTAATGCAGCTGTTTTACCAAACTGTACATTTGTCTTATCGGTAATGTAGAATGGAAATATCCCGGCAGACTTAAAACCATACACATTACTGTACTGTGGTCATAAGGGAAGCATGATATGGAGAGAACCTGTAGTTTATGCACACCGGAGGGTAAGAAAGGCTCAGACGTAGAGAGCAAAGTAGATGATTCAGTATCACATATTCTTCTTCACCTTCTCTTCTTCTTCTAGTGTTTATTGGTGAATCTTAAACCAACTTCAAGGGTTCAAACATCCCCCTTCTGTATTGACATTTGTAAATGCTGTCAATGAAAGCAATATTATCGGCTCTGTGTATCGGCTGAAATTCTCACCGATACCAAAAGACAAACGTGGTGGAGGTTTGTGGAGCTAGGTGTTTCATGTTTCATGACCTACACTCAGTTGCCGGTTTATTAGATACACCTGGCCAAAACTAATGCAGTCGAATTCAACAATCCTTGAATAGTGTAGTTTGCAGTGCTGTTGCGCTCTACTGCATCATACAGAGATGTGTTGCTGTTACTTAGCCAACCCTCATTGATGTAAATGGGGCAGAAAAAAAAAAACTAGAAAAACTTGTCATCATATTGCAACACAATTCACAATTGCAGCCTCCAAAATGATAACTGGCACGATTATCATCTCGTAAAATACAATAGTTCACATCCACCCACGGCAACTGCTCAAGGAGGATCTCAAGATAATTCTGCAAGGAATATGATTACAATGTGGTGGTCATTGTAGTCATAAGCTCAGTCAATAAGGGTTAGGTTTTTTCTGCTGAGCTTGTTTGTTTGGCTGTTAAAGGATCATTTAGCACGATATCTCAAAAACTGGTTTCAGTGAAATATGTTAAAAGTTAGGAAAGAATAAGTGAGTAATGTTCAGAATGGACCCGCATCCAGGATAGTTATTTACTTTTTTATAAAGATTTGTAGACATTGCAAGACATTTTTAAACATGGTTCTATTTACTCTTGAAGTACTGCACTAACTACAGCTCAAGAATTGTATTCATCCATGTATAGTTGTCCGCCATCATGTATTTTGATAAAGTTACAGAGGCAGATTAAACATGTTCTATGAGAACAAATAAAGAGGATTGTGCAGAAGTGTTTTCTAATGTAAACATTTGTGTTACATTTGGCAGCTCAGGCACTGACTGGTCAAGTCATTGACGGGGGAACAGGAAGCTCTGCTAAGGAGTGGCCGTCAGCGTGAACTTGATAACTCATAACAAAGTTGCAGTTTTACATGAAAACACAAAAAGTATAGTGTAGTATAACTGTTAGAGGAAATACAGATTTCTATTTGAAAGGCTCCACTAAAGGATTATGTTTGGTAGTGTGTACTGTACATGTGCAAGTGTGAAAGGCTGCACGTCATGCATGCAGCGGCTTGATGTTCCCCTGCATAATGACTCTTGGTGTTCCCGCAGTGGTGGTTTGAGATCATGGGAAAGGCATGAGGCTGTAACACAGCGCTGTGTTCCCCTCAGCGCTCAATATGCTGCCATCGCCCTGTGGCTTGGGCAGCCTGGCTCCAGCACAGTTTTAACACAGCTCTCCTGTTGATCAGCAGGTTCCAGCATTAAAGTGAGAATAGCGGAGCCACCCGAGAGCTCCGGAGGAATACCTGAAGAACTGTTCTCAACTCCCAGAGACACTGAAGGAACTCAGGAGGAAATACCTCTGACTTCCTCTGCTACTGTTCTCAACATCCTACCTTTCTTCTCCAGCCTCCCCGCCCAAACACACACACACACACACACACACACACACACACACACACACACACACACACACACACACAAAAACCCACGCCTCCTCTCCTCACCCAACCCCTCTCACTCACTGTTTTTGTATCCCTTTTTTTCCAGGCAGTAACTAAGAAAAAATTTGGGAGCAACGACTTCCGATCGGCATTGGAGAATGGCGTTCTGCTGTGCGAGTAAGTACTCAGCCTTTCCCAGGCACCTCTCTTAAGCCACTCATTCATATGGAAGCCGTCTGCTCTCCTCCAGGTCTGCACTCCCACGTAAGTGTTACTGATATTTCCCAGGCGGACCCCCTGCTGGGTCACTGTTTGTTTGTCAGCCACATGAAGTGAGCCAGTGTTTGGAGGCAGCACAATAGAGGCTGTATTATGTGGTTATTTTCAGCGCTTTAGTTTGAGAATATGAATTGTGATCTATTTCAAGAGGAGTTGTGTTGTCTGTTTGACAGATGTTACAGATCTGCAGATGGGCAGAGTGCCATCCTTGCTCTAATGAAAGCTGTCAGAAGCCGTGTAGTGAATGGAAAGCCTCCAGCTCAAACCACATCGGAGAGCCAGGGCACCCTGCTTTCTCATTAGCGCATCAAGAGTTTTGATGAGTTAGAGGAACAAATGTATCCACGCAGGATTGGCTTTTGCATTGATTCACCCACTGCTCCTCTAAGAGTTGTGGAGTTGTGGCTTTTCTCAGATCACAGACGTGTGTATGTGTGTGTGCGAGTGATATACAAGTATATGTGTGCAGTCCCGTCAGATGGACACACTGATGTGATTTGCACGAATCAGCAGGAAGCTGTAATTACCAGCAGCCCATGCAGAATCTTCCAAACCTCTATTGGCATGGGTTCAAAGAAGAAGCCACTCTTTCTGCTGATTTGAGCCTGACTCCACCGTTTACTCGCTCCCAGAGAACCAACAGAGACACACTCATTCAGAGAGCAGTCGGTGTTTTCTCAGCATGAGGAAGAGGAAGACCGATTACATCGCTTTCACCTAGAAGCCTCCTTTCCCATTGTGTTGTGGTTATCACGACTGTTTGTAAAGGAATGTTTGCATCCTACTTGGCTTGCGGTGTGTCCTATCTGATCAAATCATTACAGCTTTCCATTGTTTCACTGCTAAATGACTAACTTAAACAACAATGACTTTTGCAGTTGCTGTGTTAATCTATTGTCACCCTATCAAAATCGTTCACACCCCACCCTATCCACCCCAGTCTGTTTGCTGAGGACACACACTGCAAAACATTCACCTTAATGAGTCTGTTGAGTTTCCAAGGGGTCTGTGGAATATTTGCAGTTTGAGATTTTACATACAAACATTCGTCCGATTTATAAAAAAAGGTATTCGTCTAACGCTGCAGTTGCCAAGAGCTAATTGGAAAGATTGAAGAGATGCTCAACTAATTTGTGTCCGCTTACCATCACCACACGCTGTCAGTCAGCTTTCCTGCAAGTTTTACATGAGTCCCTGCTCCGTGACACCTGATTCAAATGATCAGATCGTCATCAAGCTCTGCTGACGTCTGATGACGATCCATTCATTTGAATCCGCCGTGTTTGGGCAGACAGACATCTAGAACATGCAGGGCAGGGGGCTGCAAGACCAGGATTCAAGAACACTGGTCTAACTTATTTGAAATAGTCAAATAAAAAAAGTATTACATTTTAAAAAAGTTGTTGATGGATTATTGTTCAAGTAGTAAAAGTAGTTTAAGTGGAAAGTAATAAGTGTCAGAAGCAGAGGAAATAGTTTGATTAAAGAATTAGAAATAGTCATAAAAGAGCTAAAAGTAATGGATAAATGGTGGAAATAAGAGTAAGAGATTCAGTGATGTTGGCTTGAGTTCTAGAGAATTTTGACAGGCATTTATCACTGTTTTCTGATGTTATGTATTATGTATATTATAGACCCAACGATTAATGATTTTAAAGAAATATGGAAAATAATTGTTAGTTGCCTACACAGAGTTTATTTAGCTAATTTCTCTGTCAGTTTAGAGGGTATTTCAACACTGAGGTATTATTACTTTTATTATAACAGAAGACTTGCATCTTATTTATTTATTTATTTTGTAATAATAAAAATTTTTTTTGTTTGTTTGTTTTTTTACCTCTTTCGCTTTCAAAAGCCTTTGTATAACACCATAAACATATCACCATCTATCAAAAAACCATTACTTTTTTTTTTTTGATGTGTGGTGAGTCGAGTTTGTTTGGGGTTGTTTTGGCAGAAGGAGGCATGTTTTAGAACCATAGGATTTGGTGTGTTTACGTGCAGCACTGGCCATTTACTAAACTGAAGCCAGGTGGCCGCCATTAAACAAAGTCGTAAACACACAACACGGAGACTTTGCAACACTTTTTGTTCGCTCCTCGCCAGTCTGGCCTGTCTAGCCAATGACCAAGCGCTTTCACTTGCCCCCTGCCTCTCCCTGACGTTCTCTCTCTCCTTCTATTGCTCACAGTCTGATCAACAAGATCAAGCCTGGAACCATCAGGAGGGTTAACAGGCTGCCCACACCTATTGCTGGACTGGTAAGTCTTTGTCTCTTTTTATTTAGCCTAAATGTGAGACAAGATGTTGCATGTTCATTTGGTTTAAAGACATATTGACACATAGCCTCAACAGCTTATCTTTCTTTATACACAGTTTACCTCTAGTTACTGCTTGTTACTATCTCTACTGTTTGTTTCTTGTTAGGGTCGTTTCTGTAGTCAAGGGAATGTGTTCAGATGTAAGGGGAAGCAGTGCGAGGTGCAGCAGCAGCCGTTGAGCTGACTGGTGACAGGTCTGAAGCTCGGCTGCCGTCGAGAGAGAGAGAGGTGTTTGCCTCAATGACTTGTCGCTCCTCATATTCATCCACACTAATAAGCTCAGTGAACGTGGAGCTGCTTGAAAGGCCACTGGCCGCATTTGAGTGCACCCTAAATATGATGTCTGCCATGCTTGAGGCTGCGTGCAATCAATATCATCCTAGACAAAAAGTCTTTGTGCTGGTATGATAATTACATTTTTGATTGAGTGACAGGAGGTCAGAGGGGGCAGCATTTGGTTTACGTAATAAGTTGTTATTGCATTAGTGTGTCTCCATCTTTTCACCTTTTCAATCCCAGCAACGTCTTCAAATGTAAGCATCTCGTGGCAGAGGCCTTTTGGGCCAGTTGAAATAAATGTTTTGGGAGTGTCTGAACACAAGTGCTCTGGAAGTAGAGGGTTGAAAACCCTACCTTAAACCCATCCCTCACAAAGCTCTCTCTTGTGGGAGTAATTGAGTCCAGCTGTCTGGAGGAATTACAGAGAACCCCAAACCTAACCCAGGCCAGTCTGAGTGTGCGTCGGTGGGCTCAGTACATGTACAACATGTTTGGCAAGACAATGACAAGTTTGTGGTAGCAGAAACAGACTGCCACTCAGGCTGGACGTAAACGGTAAACATAGTATTTGCAGTAACAAACACTGTACCATCATACGTGTGTTATGACATAAATAACATTCCCTCTCAGTTTGTTTTGGACTGTTGGTAATATAACTGGCGGGGCACCTGCTGAGGTAATGAGGTAACGTAACTCCTCCATCAGTAGCACTGGCGTGGTATTTCCGAGACTTGGAAACAAACCTGAAACCACCTGATCATAAATTCTCCAGCAAATGTAAAGGCTCCTGGTCAGCCCGCGGCGATCAGTTACTGCCAGCAACATGGAGGAGAGCAGAGAGCTCTCTAAACAAACATGACTCACTCTCACTGCGCTGTGAGAATAACTCTTCCCCCCAAAGTAGTCAAGTAGTGTTGTTAAGATTGCTCAGCCCTCTATCTGTAATCCCTATAAATAGTTACAGGTCTGCTCCTTAAGTGTTGGAATTAAGTGTTTAAAAGCTGTGTGAAATTATTCAAGCATTAAAGGGACAGTTCACCCCAAAATCTAATATACAGATTTGTGCTATTTATCCAACTTGATTGTTTTGGTGTGAGTTCTCGAGTTTTGGGGATATCGGACGTAGAGATGTCTGCCCTCTCTCGAATATAGGACCGAGGACACAAATGCAGACACGGGGTAGGCAGGCAAGAAGGTGAGCTTTATTGACATAGCTGGAATCTCAAAGATCTAAATGTGGGCAATGAAAAAAAGCAACCAACAAAAAAGGCTGGCAATAATAAGACAGGTGAAAGAGAATCCAAGAAAAAACTAAGAATACAAAATCAAGAACAAACCAGACAGTGACAGCGCAACCAAAGCTGGAACCCAGAGGACACGCGAGGAGAAAGCGCAGATGAACGACACCAGGAAGAAGTCACACAAACTGACAAAGAGGGGGGAAAAGACAGACTTAAAGACACACAGGTTAATGAACAAACGAAAACACAGGTTACACCTAAAAAGGATGGGAAGAGCACAGAAAGAGGATGAATTTAAGGATGAATTCTACAAAATGAAATCGGAAACATCTAAACTGAAAACCAAAACGATGAAGGATACGTTGTAGTTCGGTAGAGAGAAAATAGTTCCTACATGAAACTGCTCAGCACGAGGCATGTGGATTATCTTGACTAACCGAGTCATGACTCCTGTAAAGAGACATTGCTGTGCGTTATCTAGTTCCATTAGATTGGAGAGAAGGCTGACATCTGTACTGCCAATTGTTTGTGAAACTCAGCAACTCACACCAAAACAATCTAGATTGACAAATGGGACTACATGATATTGGATACATGCTATTCATCGCCACTGAATCTTGTCAGAGAAGAAGGAACTAGAAAAAAAAAATGCTGTTCTAGGGTTAGGGTTAGGTAATCTTATCTTCCTAAATGGCATGTGGAAGAGAAATAGAGTTGACAGAGAACAAGAGGAATGTTGTTGGGAAGTTTTATGTGTGTAATGTAGTTACAGTATAAGTTTGATCACTGTTGAATGGAAGGGACTTTGCAAACACACCTCATTAACACTTAGATATGGACATTTTCTACAATTATGGTCGTTACTGTCGTTCTTGTTTTGCTATCTGAGAGATTTCAGCACTCTAATCGATACCAGGCTTCGGCTCTGGCAGAATAAAAAGCTCAAGGAGGGGGAAAAAAACGGAAATTTCTGGTTTTGTGGAATATTTAGCAACATTGGCTCCAGACCCGGGGCCTATTCTCTGGCTCCACTCATGTCCAAGGGAATGTTTCCCATGTCAGCACACTTCCCTGCCTGTTGCTGAGCGCTCAGTGAGCTGTGGGTTTGGGTCATGGCACTCTGGTTCGGGCCTGGTTCTGCTTTTACCGGTGCTGGGCAGGAAGCCGACAATTGTGCAGCCAGCTACTTGAGCTCGGATTTCAGGCCCACTGGTTTGAATCCAGAGGGACAAAGTTAAAGATGACTCCATCGAACTCTGCCCACCGTAAATAGACTGTAATTGACATGGTGCTGGATGTTTCTGCATACACCAACTCCTTGGTGAGCTGGTGTAGCAGTGGGAGGAGATAAACAGACAGTTCCAGTGGCCCCTGAGGGTGTCTTTACTCATCTAAATGTCCGTGTAATCATCTGTGCAATGACAGGCATTTGACCATGTTTTGTTACTGTGTTTGTGTTGTATGGGGTGCATGTTATGACTGGATCTGACTGTTGGTCCAGGAACGTCTTTTATCGGGCAAGTTTCAATGGAGGCAACGTTTCAAGTATTCCATCTCCTCTCAGTTTATTGTCACAGGACTTGAAAATGTGTAGCCTGATATCTTAACCATAGCTTTGCTTGGTGTTTTAAGCGCTGCCGGGGGTCAGCTGAGGGTAATTGTAGCGTATGCCCTCTTAGACAAAGAATGCAGCGGGAGAAATGGAGTGACCACAACGTGTGACCGGCAGGGACGAAAAATCAGAGACATTACAAGTCAAATATTTTCGTTTCTTGGTGTGAAATGCTTAAATCAGGGTCCTCAAGTCTGCATGAGAGGATTAGAGGCTGCTGGATGGGTACAGCATATTTAGCAGGATTATGTGCAGGCACAAGTCAGCGAAACATTCCTTCAACATCATTATCTCTGCATGTTCTGGGACTGATTGTTAGGGGGGGTCCCAGTGTGTTGATAATGTTCCTTCAGATTAAATGGTATTCATACCTAAGTGATATGAATTATCCTTTATATAGGTCTTGATTACATTGGCTGAAGGTGAGTATTTGCTTCACAAGGGGAAGAACGGGGCCTTGATTTGGGAGATCCAAAAGAGTTTTTTATCTAAATCATAGCAATAACAGAGAGTTATCTTTATGGTCTGAATTCTTACAGGATTTAATAAACATATCTAGAACTAGACTGATAAACCACCTGGGCAAGTATATTGGATAAATATCAGCGTAAATGATGATCAATAAGCAACAAGAAATGACTGTACAGAAATGCCAAATCTTATGTCACTGTTGCATAGTGTGTCCACCAGAGAGCACTGACCAGCTCATTGCTCAACTACTTAATATTCTGCTCAGTATATCCGTGTTGTGTTCACAATTCTTTTTCTATGTTACATGTAAGAAAAAAAATGTAGGCTAACATAATGTTATCAAGTTGTATACCCCAAACTGTAACAACTTAGAATACAGTACATTAGGCCTAAGCGATATGGCCTTAAAATACTATTGCGATATTTTAAGGCTATATCGTGACACAGGGTATATCCCGATATTTTGAAATCACCTCAACAGGACTTCATAAATGCTAGGACTAGGTGACAAAATCATATATCACAATAATCAATACCAAATACTTCAATTAATATTGTAGTGATGACCAGTGTTGGGGAAGCTACTTTTAAAAAGTAGTGAATGCTCGTTACTCATTACTTCTTAAAAAAGGAATCCCTTACTTTACTTAGTTACCTTCTATGCAAAGTCATTTTTTACGTTACTCGTTACTTTTACGTTACTTTTACGAACCCCATCTCATTTCCTAAATGTGTCTACATAAAGTTCTACTATGGAGGACATAACAGGTATTTCTTTTGTGCTCTTTATTATGAAAAATGCCACAAACAGAGCACTTGACAAGAAAACAACAAGTTACCGTTGGTTGTGGAGCTCTGCCTCTTGCCATGATGACTGACTGCTCTCTGCATGCTGTTGCTAGTACCAGCCTCAGTGTCATGTCCTGTGATATTTGTGGGTTATTATGGTGCTTGGTGCTCCTGCTCAGCCATCCAGCCCTGTGCACCTCTACAGCAGCTACTCTCTCCGTGCTCACCGGCTTACCGGCGCACCACGCTACCAGCCACCGTGCGCTACAGCTCCAGCATCCCCACCTCCACGTCTCCAGATGGGGACTCCGCCCGGAGCTCGCAACTCCCTCATGATCTATTTCCTCGAGTAATCAATAAATCCTCCTTCACCTTCTCCAAGCACAGCTGCGCGCATCTGAGGCAGTGTCGCTGTCAAATCTGTCCCTCGGAAAAGTAACGTTGTACCCAACTGAAAAAGGAACTACGTTTCGTTACCATATTTTCAGTAGTAACGTGTTACACTACTTTTTACCCGAAAAAGTAGTTACGTTACTGTGACGCGTTACCCAACACTGAGTCTGAATATATTGTGCGTTTTGTGGCTGAAATCAAAATTAAAAGTCAAAGGGGGGGATCCGTTGTGTGATAGGGGAGCGGAGAGTCAGCAGCAGTCAGTAGTATTAGTAGGTGTATAGGCAAACAAACAAACAACAACCACCATGACCATTATTATTATTTGTGGGAAGTTATTACAATAAAGATGTTCACGTCCCCTCAAACGTAATAAATCCCTGCAAACGTAATAGTTATTACATGTGTGGGAAATGGCATGTTACGTTTGTAGTAGACAGCGGCTATTACATTTGTAGGTTTATTACATTATATGCTGCAGATTTTTATTACGTTACGTTATGTTACGTTACAAAATTATCCAGCAAGGATTTTATAGCGCTGGTTCTGATTTGACCCACCACTGGAGTCCACCGCTACCAGGGTGCGAATTTGTGAGTGCCCAATATCCTGATTTGTTTACAATATATCTATTAACACATCTGGAAAATTTGGTGCTTTTATCACAAAATGAACAATTGTTATGATATGATGAGCTATGGCGCCCCACTAATAATCATTTCCTCTCTTGAATACTG
>OMLP01015590.1:26326-47070 GCA_900302685.1 Spondyliosoma cantharus | reverse complement strand
AGGGGCTTACAGTCGTGGTCGTGGAGGGGGAGCGGAAGAAACACAGCACTAAACAGGGCTGAACTGTGACAGATAATACACATAACGACACTGAGGGGTGAGAAGGTTCAGATGGGAGTTAAAAGGGCGATGATTAAGGAGAAGTTATGGTTAATAACAGGGCTGCAACTAACGATTATTTTCATGATTGATTAGTCTGCAATTTATGATTAAATGTTTATTCCAGTGGTCTTTAGTCCTGGTTCTCAGGGACCCCTGTCCTGCGTGTATTTGATGCTTCCCTGCCAACACACCTGATTCAAATAAGGGCTCATTATCAGGCTTCAGCAAAACAGTGTTGGAGCAGGGAAACAGCTGAAACATGCAGGACAGGGGGCCCCGAGGACCAGGACTGTAGAGCACTGGTCCTGTAAAACAGGGGAGACTCCTCACAAGAACAAATACTGTACGACTGTGGCTATCGTGTTATTATATCTGTGACACAAAAAAGATGAGAGAACATGATAAGGAAAAAATCGGACACCTACCACGCAGCCAGCAGCAGCGGCAAATAAATCTGTAGTATCTTTCCACTTCCTCCAGCGAGATCCGTACGTGAACCCCCCTCTGCTCTACAGGCATCAAACACACGTCCAACGCTCCTTCTGTCTCTCCCTCTTCAGTCTGATCATCCACCTCTTCTCCTTTCTCTGCTTCAGTCTCTCCATTCTCCGCTGACCCTGACTCAGCCTCCATCTCTCCTTCCTCTTGAGTTTGACTCCCTCCACATCCTCCAGGGCTTCCTCCTCCCTCTCTCTGCGCATTACTAGCAAACAGAGAATCTCCTGTAATCACAAGCCAGTCCAACTCATCTCTGTCACTCATCGGCGCCGAGTCCACTTCCACGCAAAACCCGTAGTTGAGCTCGTCAACATCCTCTTCCATCAAGCAGCCTGAATCTTCCATCTCCTCTCCTCCCATCCTGCTGTTCCAGTCACTCCTCTCCGGCTGCACTTGTTCCATGCAGCTCTGCAGAAGGTATCACGGTAACAGCTTCCCTCTCATTCTGACTCTACCTTTCACCAGCCGCTCACTCTCTGTCAGGCTGCAGGTGCTTTACAGCCTGCAGCTCGTCACTCAGTTGCTGTGGGGACTTCCTATTGCAACCTCGGGTTACCTTCCCTCTAGACAAAAGCTACAGTGTAGCGCTCGACCCCACCCTCCCTACCTGTGTCCCTCCCCTAAAAGGACAATTACCTGATTTTTGAACAGCAACCTGCTAAATGGCCTGACCTCCAAAATAGATCCAGTTCTTACGTTGTAAGACCCAGTAACAGGGAAAAGGCACACATAATAAATTATGTCACGCCATGTTGTGTCACAGTTAGGTAGGAACTGCAGCTCCCAGCGCTCATTTACCTACACCAACAAAGCTCCTGCTCCTCGCCTGCCTTATCTCAGGAGATGTGGACCAAAAGTACAAAGCCTCCATTCTGACCAGCCCATTCAAACACTGCACTGCATCCCCATTTAACCATTCACAGACTACATCCATTCAAAGCCCCTATTCTTGTTTACACCACTCAAAAGAGCCCATTCTTACAAACTTGGTGAAAGACTCGATTCTAATGAGACCTCTCAAAGAAAGACACTGTGTCTTAGCAGAATGTGGCGATTTAGATTCCATTTCAATGAGTTGTGTACAAGATATAACTGAGCCAACACAAGCTGATAGACACCATTCTGTCTCCTAATTCAGCCATTTCTGGTTCAGTGTGCTAAAAGGCTCGACCGAGAGAAGTTGATTGTGTTAAGTGTGTGTGCATGTATGCTGTGTGCATGGGTATGAAGGCTTTCATTTGCATGTGTGTGTGTGTTCAGTGTGGGTGGGGCTTTAAAACACACTTGTCTATGACCAAGGGCATGCACGAGGTTATCAGTGTCATAAACCTTGAGAGATAAACATGAGAGCCATTAGGGTCACAGAAGTGCACAGCTCAGACTGAACAAGAGAGTCAAACAAAGGGACGGGGCGACGATCAACTCGCAGTCTGAGACTGATTGAGAAACGCTGATTCGTCTGGTTTTCGTAGTACAATGGCTGAAAGCGACCACGGCATCAACTTTACCTCTAACGCAGGAATTCTGAAATATCCGAGCGTAAACCAGCACAATATACCAAAAAACTAAATTTTAACCACCAAAAAACAAAAGCCACCTACGCTGTAAGTTTTAAAAGTTGACCCAGAATTTCCAAGTGAAGTAAACCATTAAATTTTAGTTATATGAGATAAAGAAAAAAATCACTAATCTACTCTACTGATCAAAATCCATCAGTCTTTTAATATAAAATCACTTTGTCAGTTAAAAAAAAAGAAAAGTTGCATGAAACCTTTTGTTGCTATGTGTAATCTACTTAATTGACTCAAGTCACAAGTCACAAGTGATGTCACCTGAGTCAGTGTCAGTTGGGGCTGAAGAAGTTTTAAAAAGATTAACATATGAGGGTGTAGAGTCAGAAATAAATGAGTTTACCAGCAGCTAGGGGCTCGAGACTCACACCTGAATACTAAACCAGTTGTATTGTGGGTAAAATAGATGTTGGTTTTGACCATGAAGAAGAATGTATGGAATAAAACACAAGATATCTCTGGCCTGGCTTTAATTTTGATCTTTTTTTCTTTCTCTTTTTTTTTTTACAGACGTCCATTATGAGCTTGATAAAGTTAAAATGCTAAATCAATATTAAAGATTCCCTCCACTGATTTAAATTGTATTCTCTTCTGTGTTTATGACTAGAGATCTGGTGAATAAAGGGCTTTTCCAGGATAATCCTTCTAAATTTGTGAAAAGAAGTAGAAAAAAAAGTTCTTCTGTATTTACCGCATACTTCAAAATATATATATATTTTTTTTAATATAATCCCAAATTGTGAAATTCTTTTTTCCACTCACATTACACACAGGTGCGCACACACACGCAGTGTAGAGGAGATGAGCGAAGGGGCTGCCACATATGCCACGGTGCCCAACGAGCAGTGTTAGGGGCCGGTGCCTTGCTCAAGGGCACCCCGGCAATGCCCAGGATGTGAACAAGCATTCTCCAACTGCCAGTCCACATCGTTCTTTTTTGGTCCGAATGGGACTTGAACCGGCGACCTTCAAGTTCCCAAGCCAAGTCCCTACAGACTGGGCTATTGCCACCCCCATATCTTTTTTTTAAAATTTTATATACTATTTTAATCCCAAATTGGGAAATAAGTTAATGTGTGGCTGAAATGATTGCCAGAAAAAGGTATAGTTACCACATTAAAATCCTTAAAATGGCACCTGCTCCTTCTACCTCATTAAAAATTCAAGAAGATATGATTATGCAAATATTATTTGTATTTCTCAGGTTTAACTGTTGAACACAAGATGTCTCCTCCTTCACCATAAAGTCCATTCTCAGTGTATTTGCACTGGAGATTTCTACGTCACACTTGTGTATGCTGAATATTGGACCAGGATTGGCTTCCAAACTATTTGTGATGTCACAAATCATGCTCATAGGTCCGCCTCTAAAAATCTGATTTCCAATGAGCCCAGAGAAAATTCACACTTTGAGCTTTGAATGTGAAAACAGCATTCTAGTATCGAACTCTGCACACACATCATTCTACACAGTGAAGCTCAAACATTCAGCTGTAGGAACAAGAAGAAAGACACATTTCTGACTGGAGGGGGACTTAAAGTAGGTGTGAAGAGCTAGCAGATCGCTTTTAAGTGTGCTCAATTCCCTCTTCATGATGGTGCTTATCTCTGCCAACTCCCTCTACTGGCTTCCCACCTACAAACACTGTCAAGTGTGTCAATGCAAGTCCTGACGTCAAGTCAGTTTGTTTACACAGCTCCAAATCACTACTTTGTCACTTTGCAATCTGTACAGAGCATACTCTGTTTGCTTACAATTTCTCAATTCAATAAAGAAAATCAGCCAAGAAAATCTTCTAATCCTTAGGAAGAGTGAATCCTCAGCCAACACAGACCGACAGAGGTTAAACACATGTCAGTGCAGCAGTAGGTTGGAAGAGTCAAAATATTCCAACATGACACATCTGGTTCTGACTCAGTTTCACAAATTGGTGTAATGGCATCAAGACAACACATACTACAAACTAACTGTCATCTGAAAACAGCTCAAAATAGGATCCCTTCTAACCCTAACCCTCTTTCAGAGATTTTACTGCTCAGTGGCCTCAGTAGCCTGTAAAAAACTGTACAACAACATAGTTCCTCTCCTGTATGAGTCTACCTCATGGCTAATGACTAAAACAGAGCTGGGAAGAAAATTAGAACTTCCCTGAAACCACAAAGCTCAAGGTACAGGCAAACAGAGCAGACAAGAACAACATCTGTCGGTCTATGCATGCTAAAACATAATGCACACATACGCAGACACACACACGCACTTACAATCCATAACTGCCGGGCACAGTAATACCTATGCAATGACATTTATCCGTGGAGAGGACATACGTAAATATCTGAGGACGACCTTGGAGAGAGACGAGGCTGCTTCATAAACATTAAGGAAAGGTTTTCACACACATGGTGTCAGCAAGATTAAGCAATACGCAGCGACACAAAGCCTTTATTGACAGAAAAATACACAAGAAACAAAAAGTACCATCTGAACATCTCCTGACTCACGTGACTTAAGTGGAACCATCGGCATCCCGCTATCCCATTGAGAAGCTCTCTTCCTGGCTTTCCTCACCATGCTTTCCTCCCTGCGTGGTACTGTGACCTGGTAAAGTCCTTTTTCTACGCAGTGGCACAAGCCAAGGTCCCAAAGTGGCAGCAGTCTAGCTGAAAGGACACCAACTTGAAAACTCAGCAGCTTATATCAGCACTTCCCACTCCTTTGCACCAGCCCGTCTGCTGGTGAGCTGCTGCGTGCTGCAGTTTTCTGCATTTGCTGAAGAATCTGTGAGTGCTGCAGAAAAAATATCAGCGCAGCTGCAGAGAGCTGTATGTTGCAAACCAAGGCGGCCGTTTGAGCTGCGCAGTCACGCACTCGCACAGACACAAAATGTTATAAAAGACACAGAAACGGCCCAGTGGGGAGCGAGGGAAGCCCACAGGAAACACTGTGTGAGGCTCTGGGCATGATGCCCTGCTGAACTCTGGCCAGTAGATACATATGCACACATACAAGTATACAAGTTTTAAAAATGCTGGAAAGTTGCACATGAACACAGAGCCACAGAAACACTCTCACAAACACACGTGCTTACCGTCCCATTCTCTCCAGGAGTTCTTGCGACTTCCAGGGCTGGAAGGATAAGGGGATCCAGAGATGTCCAGGTTCTGGATCAGATGACTGAGCCGGTTGATGAAGCGGTACGATGCCTCACCGCCCTCCCGCAGAAACTCATGCAGAGACATGAGAGCCGGCTGCTGGTCTCACGCACTCAAAACAAACTCTGTCATCCAGAGAGACCCCTCACTGCACCTGCAAAGCTCCGCTGCACACTCTAATAGACTCCAAGTCGCAGCCCCCAAATCCTGGCATGGGAAGGAGTCTCACTCTTACTCAAGATGACATGCTCTCACACACATCCTATGAAGCGATGTCTGCATGGGCTACAAACAAGACAAGCCTGGTGTCCTCTGCAGAGCAACATTGGGGACCCGAATGCGTACAGTGCAAAGCTGGCAGGACATAGAAAAAAAAAAAGCTGAGTCACAGTCGGCTCAACCTCGGAAATAAACACTGGAGGTGAGAATTGGCCCAGCTCTGCTCTGCACACACACACTCACACTCTGATGCACAATGTCGCAAGTGCATCTAATGACACCTTAGGTTTTTCCGAGCGGGGAACAGAGGGGAGGAGGGTGGAGGGCAGCAGGAGCATAGGGCAGCCGGTAGAGCGCAAATCCCCTTCTGCTGCTCAGGCTAATTATATTCCTCCACTCCTCAACTAATCTGCCTTTTCTTTCCCTCTTTCTATCTCCCCAGATTCATTGTTGGTGAACCAGGAAAGAATGCAAACAGCACGAAAACCCGCAAAAATAAAAGTTAGTGAACCTCGACCTCTCAGGGTGGGTTGTTGCTCAGTGTGTGATCAGAGGTGCAGCAGCAAACACAGAGGGTCGTCTTTATTGGGAGAGAGAAGGACTTTCCTGGCATATTCCTCTCAAATGTGTTTATGTGTGAGCTTTTGGTCTTGTTTGTGTGGTTAAAGCTGGCAAGCAAAAGGCAGCTTGCAGTTTATAGGCTTAGAATAGAGAATAAGCGAGGAGCTGCACTCTCACACATACTGATGAGGCGACTGCAGGAGGATGAGACACACAACGTCAACCTCCACCTCACTGCCCCCCTCCCCTTCCCCTGTTAATCAGGTCTGATCCCTCTTTTGAGGAATCATCCACCTCCTGTGTATACAACCCACTGCTTGCTCCCAATCTGACCTCACGAACCCTAACCCTATACATGCATGTGTTGACACTTACATACACAAATACTTGAGCTGCTCTCTCTTCCCTGTAATTTCAAAGCTGTTCGCATCCAAAAAGACCAGCACAGATCATAATGCAACAAGTCTATGAGACCGGTGACTAAAATTTTAAAGGGTAGTGTTGAGGAAGAGGCAGGAGTCTCACAGCCTAAAGAAATAAACTGCTCTGTACTGGTGGTATGGCTGCAGGTAATTTGGTATCTTTTTGGCAGACAGCAGCAGGGTGAACAGGCCAGTGAGTGTTGTCTTATCTTCTGGATGATACTAACATGTGCTGGCATTTGCTTATTAGCGGTTAATGCAAAGCTAGCTTAGTCAGCTTAATATTAGTTTTGTAAGTATTTGGCCAGAAAAGAAAGTAATGGACAAATTACGATTTTGACCTGATGATGGCACTCCAGAAAAAGTCAGATCACGGCAGGTATCACAATGACTTTCCTAACCGTTCCCACCAGATCGTTCTCCACAGCATTGGAAAAGGAACTGGCTGCCCACATTACCAATCTGGTAAAGGAAAAAAGAAAACATTTTTTGTTTCGTTTTATATCTTTAAACCAATCACAATCATCCTGGGTGGCGCAAAGCCTGAAATAGGTGCCTAATGGCATCCAGTGAGTCAGACTACCCTCGTAAAGGCCATTGAGCAAAAAGCAGGGGAACACCAGAGTCAGTAAGATTCATCCTCAGGGCACCATCGGTATCTGTACCATGGCAATTCACACCTGCTTAATATTGTGCAGGTTCCCCTTGTGCACTCGAAACAGCTTTTAATGTTGTTGCTGATTGGTGTATATTGCTGCCTACAGAGCCACATCATTAGCATGTTATTAAGTTATTATTTAAAATTCTAGTGTTGCACATCTTAAATGATATTATGTTCGTTAGGAAAAATCAATCACATTGCGACTGTAGCTTCAGTAAAATGCAATGAAATGAACAGAGATCACTATATTAATGCAGCAGTCTCCCCTCTACTTGAGTCTTTCTGACCACAGCTGACTGGCTGGAGACTAATAGTGACCTGCTGGATCCATCTGGCTATACACCTGCTCTGCCTTTGGGATGAGCAACACAGCTCACTTAAGCAGGTTCAATGAGATGCTGACCTCAAGCTAAAAGGAACCTGACACTCACATTATGTTAACAATAAAGTCTGACTTGTACCTGATTTATAAGGAACCTTCATTCTTCTGCTTTCCATCAAAACAATGCAACAAAGGAGCATCTGATCAGTAACGAATGACTGGGATCCAATAGCAACCATGCAACCCGCAAGAGACAGCTGGGCTGCCCGGAGATAAGACACTTTCATAAACCTCAGCTCCTCAACCTGGCTCAGCTGAAAATACACCACCAGAGAGCCACTCTCTCTCACATACGAGCAGAGAGGTGTGAATACAGACTAGCCAGCACAAAAAAATCTCCGATCACAACATATAATCTGCCCCTATAATTGTATGATAAATAAAACAGCCCCTCGAGATTCACCGGCTGCAGATGAACACATTCTTGCTGGAAAAGCTCAGACCAGTGACTCAGTGAACTGGATGTGTCCCTTTAAATCAACTGGAAGTAGGTCAGATGCCCAGTTAGAGCCCAGTTTGAGAGTCTAGGAGAAGCTGTCTGTGATCACGGCAGCAAGTAACAATTACATTTATAAATGATTGATCTACTGTTGTTTTTTCACAGGTTTCAAGAGCTTAGATTTTGTAGTCATGCTAAGGGCGTGGCTCTAGGGACACAATGTTGGTCATCAAGACCTCTTTGATCAAGCCTGAAGTATCTCAGCGACTATTGGATTGAACGCAATGGAATTTTGAAAGAGATATTCATGGTTCCCAGAGGATGAAGCATACTGATGTTGATGATCCTCTGACTTTTCCTGTAGCGCCACCAGCAGGTCAAACTTCTAACTTATCCAGGGAAAACTACATTTACTGGATGAAATGGCACACAACGAACCAAACCTCAAACGGTGATGCTCAGTTCTAACCCTGACCAAGTAGTTATCTTGCCTCACCTCAACCTTGTATTAGCAAAACCTAACCAAATTGTGGGAAAAGTCCAGTGCATGTTTGGCTGTATGAGTCGCTGTATGTAATTTTGAGAACAGTGATACATGTTTTGAGAGAGGCTGACGATTGACTATTTTTTTCTTTAGTTATGAAGAAAGTTTGTTTCAACACTATACCCTGCTGTCAGATAGCCCTTTAACCTTGCCAGGCAACTGGTTTTGAGGGGTCACGTGATTATGTGATTTTGCAAATCCATCTCGACAGACTTGATGGCAGCTAAGGGTGTGGTCTAGATGTGACAACCAGCAGGGGGAGCAAGAGTTAGCATCAAGTTATTTTAGAACTGAGGAGTTTATTTAATTGAAAGAAAAGCAGAAAACAGTACTGAAGGCTTGTCTCGGCAGATAAAATGTTTTTGGCTCTTCTATTGACTGACTTCAGAAAAATGTGTATTTGCCAACTGGCTCTGCTGGTGGGAGCACTCTCCTATTGTTGATCTGATTGTTTGAAGTTAGCCAGTATTATTAAAGTGCCTGCCCTTTTCCAAACAGTTTCAAGTAGTGCCTTTCCAGATGGTTCTGAGTTAGTGATTATGACGGTAACAATAAAATGCCATTCACTGTGAAGACAAGAGGATACCTTTATGAACCAGAGTGTATGGAAGGACATTTGCAGAGAGAGGGGAAGCATCTGTGAAAATGGTTGTTTGGGAGTCATTTCACTTATTCTTTAGGTATCATTATCTTACAGGGCGGTTGGGTACAGCTGTGCTCTGAAGCAAGTGAATATCTGGCTTATTTGGTGGTGGTTTTACATAATCCCCTTCAGAGAAATGTTATTTACGGTTGAGAGAATGTGGTGCCAAAAGAAAGTGCTGTCTGACTGTAAAGTAAAACGGTGAAAATATTCTAAATATAGCGTAAACTTAAACTAAGGCAGATTTTTTTTGGTTTGTTTTTTACGACCTGTCCTGCCTATGAGGGGCGTGCTGACCATCTTCTACTATATGTAATACACTGACAGTGGAACGGTACTGCTTAAAACCCTGCTTAAGAAACTTGCCACCTTTCCTTTAGACCTATTGTTCTTGTTCATTTTTTTCCTTTCATTCAGTGTGCAATATCACTTCTTGTGCAAGTAAAAGATTATGAAAGTTTAAAAAGCTCCTCTCTCCTGCAGGAAACACTGCTCCTGAAATGCCTCGTCAGTAGTTCCACCTTAAATTCAGTGACTTTGTGACATCACACTGCATCACCATGTCCAACATTTGCATAATTTATGTCTTGCGGCTAGTTTGGCACGTAAGAATTGATTAAAGCACAGCTGCTCTGTTGTTGTTAGCAGTGCGGGCTCAGGCGTGTCCAAGCTGACCAATCAGAGGAGAGTGGGGTATTCAGGAGGGTGGGCCTTAAAGAGACAGGAGCTAAAACAGAGCGTTTCCCAGAGTGGGAATACAGTGCTGCAGAAAACTATTAACCTGAAAATGAGCAGAATGAGGCTCATCTAACTTTTCATCTAGTCAGGTTCAATTTTTATTTGTCCATTAGTACTTGTATTACTTTTGGTTTATGTCTAAATTTTATTCTTGTTGGTCTCAACTGTAGTTAATTTTAATGACAATTGTGCTAACATACTAACATGCCAAAAAAAGATGGTGAACATGGTAAATATAATATTTGCTATTCTGTCTGACCAGCAATCAAAAACCGAACCAATGAACATTTCCACTGAGCGTAGATAAGATGTGGTAAACTGCTCTGCTGACTCACTGATGAGTGAATGGTTCCACTGACAGAGAGGTGGACTGGATTTAGAAGAAAAAAAGAAAATACAGTTTGCCAAATTGTGGAATAAAAATGCTCATAGCACATGTAGCCAGCCAGAGACTAGGAATTGTGTGTGTAGCTTGCTCTCTGGGGGAAAAGGAAAATAACGGGGGTTTGTTTTCTGCATTTTCCAACCTGACACCTCCTTTTTCAGCTCGGGAGAAGCAAGCAGTTTGCCAGATTAGACAATGCTAAATCCTTTTCATCCTCAGTTGACTTTGTTTCCCTGAATCTGTCTATTCCTCACTCTCCCTTCCTCTCTGCTGTCCTCTGTGATCAGCGTTAGAGTCTCTCCTCTGAGCCGATTACCGCTCTCATCCTCCTGCCACACCACATTCTCCTCACATTTCCTGCGAGCTATGATTGCTCGTCTGCAAACGTTTAGTATAATGTCACACACTTAATGACTATACATTAAAAGAGAAAAATATGACAGTTTTGCCATTCATTTTGTCCGGAGCTGAGTGATACAGCTCATAATTCTCCCTCAGAGCTGTAGTTTGTTCAGTTTACTCCTGTAGCCATGGGCCCTCCTCGCTCATGGTCCACCCACTCACTACTTTCACCATCTCTGGTGCTATAAGGAGGAGAAGATGGAACTAGAGCACATGGTGCCATGACCATCAAGAGCCTCACCATCATAGAGAACTCAAAAATCATATAAAAGAAAATATTTTTCCACATTCATATTGTAACCGCATACACATATTTGTTACATCTACAGCAACAAAAAGACAGTATGGCAAAATGAGCTGCTGGGGCCTCTCTAAACAAGATTAGCATCACTGACCTCCAATGAAAAAAATTCAACACAAGATGAAATGAAAAGTGTGCTGTGCAAGAGTGTCTTGTGTGTGTGTGTATATGTGAATGTGTGTGTGCATTCATGCATAGGAGAGTGGCTGTGTAGCGGTGGGTGGATTAAGGGAGATCTCTATAAATGGATCAAGAGAGAAGAGAAGGGGAGCAAACAGCAGAAATATAACGCAATCATTCGCGTAAGTGGCATTAGTGTGATAAAGGGTACGATCAGGACATTGCATCATCAGTCTGGAAAAGGCTCCAATATACCTTTCTTTTGTGATAATTTTCTCTGCAATCAGACATAAAGGGCCTCGAATGTCTCCCCTGCAACAACTTTGATTGCTCGCAGCAAATATGAAAGGCCCTACATGTACACAGTGGAGCTCCGAAAAATTGCACACACCTGAGGGCAAAATCTTATACGTGATGAATATACCTGAAGTGGCAAGTCCATGTTGCGTAATCAGTCAAGGGTAACAGAGGAGAATGGACCAAACATATAAGTCACTGTCTCCCATTTCTGCCCTCAACACCTCTTCCGATCAGACAAATGATCAGGGTGGAGAATTGAGGAACTGGGTCAGTGAGGTACAGTCCTGTATCACAGCATAAATCTACCCGATCACAGCCTCACAGTGTTTAAGCATATTTTACACACATTCGTGTATAGATTTAATGCAATTCTCCTAAAATCTGTCACAATTCATTTCAGCTCTTGTGTCTTAACCCCATGAACTACTTTTCACCCTCTGAGTCAGTATCACATTTTCCACAGCTTGTAACAAAAACACAGATTAATGGCCAAACATTTGCTTTGCTTGAGGCACAAACGCCACAAACAGCAGAACATTAAACCTGGTGTGGCTTCCTGCAACAAAGCTTTGTGGCTTACTGACATGATGATCTTGCCTTTTTCTCCATAAATCGCTTCCTTTCACCGTTTATTTGCTCGAAATGTAACCAAGTACTACACTGAATCACATTGTGGCTGTGTACAGATTAATATTTCACCTTTATCCATACAGCCACGATCCTCTGCAATCAGAAATGCAATAACCAGGGAGCATAGCTGCTGCTGAATGTGTTGTTGTCACCCACCTATGCTTTGGGTGACAGTCCTCAGCCTCTCCAGCAGCTCCCCAAGGGCCATCTCTTCCGTCTTCATCCACAGGATCATCCTCCAAAGGGACAGCGGAAGACCAGCTGCCCAGCCAAAAGACACTCTGACGGGAAGAAGAGACAGCTTGCCTGCTTTTTCCTGAACGGTGACTCGGAGAGAGGATGATGATGACGAGGATGGGAGAAGGGGTATGGTGGAGTGGCAAGCCTGATCGACCAGAAGGAGATGAGAGGGATGCAGCAGGGTAAATTAGCCCGAGAGATATCTGTGAGAGAGGGGGTGTGTGCAGCTCGGAGGTGCTGGGATGCTTGTGAGAGATGGACGCTTTCGAGGATGGAGAGGATGCTGCAGAGGCGGATGAGGGAATGATGCTGATGAAGCTGCTTCGGCTGTGACAGCCCCAGCTGTGCTGACGAGTCCTCAGCAGAGGGATGCAGAGATCAGGATGCTGGCGATGGAGATGGGGAGGAGGAGGTGGAGCGGGGGGATGCCTCATGCGCACACGCATGCTTCAGCCTCAACACTCATGATGGTGCAAACCTGTGCAGACCTGGCAGACTGAGCGGGGGAGGGGAAGTGAAGGTCGGCATTGCAGTTTCGCACAACGACAGCTGATCCAATAGCGACACCCAGTGTGGAGGCAAGGCATAACAGCAGTGTCATGGAAGAGACTCTTCTGTAAAAACACGCAAAGCACTGCTGGTCACACACCATTGGTTATGCTGCATTGGCACCATGTGACGACACTAGGTGATGACAGACATGGCTGGGCTACTTTTAATTCAAGTTGCATTTTCATTTCATTTTCATTTTCAACTGCAATAACTAAAAAGACATGAATATATTGGAGCTTAACTTGTAGTCAGGTCCAGTGTGTAGGATTCAGATGGATCTATTGTCATAAATTGAATATACAATTCAGAATGATGTTTTCACAACTGTATGATTAAGTAATATAAAAATGAATAATGAAATTAACAATTGTAGAGTTCTCTTTTCCTTAGAATGAGCTTTACATTTTCACAGAGGAACAGTTCCTCTTCCACAGTGTATGCCATGTTGCACTGCCATGTTTCTACAGTAGCCCAAAGTGGACAAACCAAACACTGCTTATAAGAGAGGGTCTTTTCCATTATATGCGTGTTTAGCAATGATTGAATGTAAATTTCCACTCCAACATTTTTGGAGGCAAATATTGCATTTTATTATTCCTCTACATTTATTTGATAACTTTAATTACTAGTTACTTTGCAGATTGGATGCTGCATTCCAGCCAAAGTTAATGTATTAATAATTATTAATTTATCTGCAATCAGATAAAAAGAAAACATTGATTCCGATCAAAAAAATGCTGAATATCATATCTGATAATCAGCAGTTAACTCATAGTATATGTGCTAATATATTTATAATTTACTTTATTTACTTACCTCCTAGCATTTCCCTGTGGTACTACTAGTGACGTTAGCAACATGGCTACCTTTAGCAGGTTGGCTACTACAACTGTAGTAAGAAACCCAACTGACCAAATAACTCTGATCTCAGTGCTATGAGAAAGCAGAGTAAAACAGCAGGTTTATAAATAGCCTAGGCAGGTTTTACTACTTGCAGTAGAAACCGTCTCAGCCGTTACACCATCCAATCAGTGTTTACACCGGACAAAATTATACTAAAAGAAAACAGGATTTAACTAGAGTAACCACGAACTATTCTAACTGAAACTGCTGTTTGCTGGTTAGCTAAGTTAGCAGTGCAGCTAGTGGTCTAGACTGAGAGCTCAGAGTGTTGTCATTTACACTTCTAGGACTAGATCTTTGGATCGGGATGGGAAGGGGCTAGCTAGTTAGCATGCTAACCTCAGTAGATTTCTCTGCAACACAATATGAAGACATCAAGACATTAGTTCTTTACATTCTGTTGACAATTTCAGTTAATATTTTTAAATGTTTTGAATTAAAATGACATACTAACAGGTTGCATTGCTTTAAGTTTGAGCAAAAAATGTAGTTATTTGTCAAAATATATTTACTGTGTGGCCCATCATCATTGTTAAGAAAATACTGGTTACCGATGAATAACTAATTTTTCTAGCATGCAGGGCACTGTCCACTGGAAGGGCACTTGCAATTTGTGCAACCAAAATGTTCTGACATTAATATTATACAACAGCAACACAGAGGAAAATGTTTTCACTCTTTCTTTATTACAAGCAGAATGACAATACAGTGCTTTGCCCTCATTTGCTACAGACACGCTGGCAAAAAGTAAACAGGTGAACTTTTAAAATCTTTATTCCCCCCCATGAAAAGTAAATTCTCAAAACCTGTTTAGTAATACAAACAGTGCTGTACTGAAGGTATGATATGAAGTGTGCTGCTCCGAGCACACAAGTCAACATTTCAGACCTTCGCCAAGCTCAGGAATGACAGGAGGAGCACCTGCTGTTCTGCTGATGGACTTAGAAAAAAAGCAGTTTGACATTCTGATCAGCAGTAGAAGGCTGGTGCGATAAACCCATATGAGACGCCTACAGACAGTCCATTCCATTCAAGTTATTTGGTCACTTTTTTTTTATTTCACCCACTACAATCTTCTTAGAAAAATAACTTGTGAGGAGGAGTGAACACTTAAAAACCCCAGTCGACAGACAGTAGACCTTGTTTTTAGGGGAAAACCGATCAGTTGTAGAACAAAGTGCAGTGTGTAGACCTACTGGTAAATCTCTAATGAATCATATAACGTATATGTTGCTCTCATTTTGGTTATAAACTCGAACATACATTCTAACAGAGTTAAAATATAGTTTTTTTTTTCTCTGGGATACAAAAGTAGCAAAAGAAATATTCAGAATGGAAAAAAAACAAAAATGACGAGTAAGTAGTGAAAAACTGAGCTGTGAAGGAGTTTGCTGTGTTTGAAGAGTGACTACAAAGAGTTCCCCGGTACGTTATCAAAGTAAAATAGACCTTACAGCATTGTTGTGGTAGAATGTGACATGTAGAATATGGCAACAGCACAGTGAGGTGGGACACTGCATAACAAGCACCAAGGCTCTTTTATTATTAGTCTAGTGAGGTCAGAGTGAGCCCCCAAGTCCAAACACCTGCGGGGGCTTTGAGTGAAAACTGAAAAAGACAAATCCAGACCTCCAACCAAACTGATAAATCATCTGTGCCCCAGTAAAAAAAACTTTGAACACCTGTTACTAAATCTATAAATGTTGGCAGATGGTGATGTGTATGAAAATAAACTGTATAAACATACAAAAATGTTTCAGAATCTGACATTCAAGACTTCCAGAGTCAGTCGCTCGCTGTGCAACACCACAGATATGCTTTGGACAAAGAGGACTTCGGATGTTAGAAATGCAGAAGAGACGTTTATCCATAATGAGCTACAATCTTTAGCTGGAGAACATGATGGACAAATCAGTTCAACATTCTATTGATTTGATTGTGACATCGCCGATTCAAGTCTCCCTCCTACCTACAACAGACTATATATATACTATATATATATAACACCCTCTTCTCACTACAATATATATCAAAAGTTTTTAAGTTACATCCATACATCAACAGTGACCGCCATCAATAATTTTCGAACGATACATAAAAACTCATGGATTAATGCAACACAGAGAAAAACCTCTTATAACGTGACGACATGACATTAGCATTCTTACATACAACTTTTGCATAACACAGAGCATGGCAGCAAACACACAAGCACAATGCAACAAGTCATTTAGGACATCCATAAATAAAGACTCCATCGGTGTCGGGCTGCTGCTGTTGCCCGACGCGGCCACATGGAGGCGGGTGTGGGCACAGTGGGCTCATTGCCATGAGAAAGAAAAGGGCTGAATCCAAATGTCCACTTTCTGGATATGAGGACTGAGCTCAGTCCTCAGACATCCGTTGAATGCACCGTGACGTCAAGCCTGCGAGGTTGTGAGACTGCAGGTAAGATGCTGGTAGACAGGCCTAACCACTCCAACTAAAAAAATGCATTTCAGTATTATGTTTCACTCCTGAAGATCACAAATAAAGCAACTTGTGATTAAGTAATTAGTATTTATTGAGTCTACTTGGTTACTAATCAGTATTGTGTTTCACTTGACTTGAAAGATGACAGAAAGAGTAACTAATGATTAAGTAATTGGTAAATAATGACTCGTTACTAGTTCGTGCCACTCAGCAGCTTAGTCACAGTGTGAGGAACAGTTAATTAAAAAAGTGGTCAGTATGCCACAGATATTTATGAACTAATCATTAGCTAATGACCTGATTAATAAAGTATCTTCCTGTCTGTTGTCAAGGGGCTTTTTGATGATTTGTTTTATTCATAATAATTTTCTTTTGTTTTTTTGCACAGAAATTGAAAAAGACTATTGCCCATATTGCAATGAATTGTGGGTACTAAACCAATAAGTCCAGTTAGGTCTGCAGCCCAATCTGACTCTCTGAGACTCTGCTGGACAACCCTTGTGGACTGGATAAATTGTGGGTTTGGAGAGCCCTCAGCACTCTCAGACAAATGGTGAACAAGCTCCCCAGAGTCTGCGAGTCTGTAAGAGTGAAGTCTGGGCATTTGGATTCAGCCAAGGTGTCATGATATGTTTCGTACTGAATGATGTCTGTGTTGAAGAGGTTTAAGGAAGACCCGAGAGAAGAAGGACAGATCAGCATGCAGCAGAGATCCGACATGCTTAAACGGCAGATAAGGAAACCAAACATGATTGTGAGAGTGAAAGAAGAGACACACTGTACCAGACATGTATGCCCTCTGAACCTTCCTGTCCACTCACAAACATTTTTAAACTGACATAGAAATATAATCCACTAAAAATGAGTATCTATGAATTAAGGCAGGGTGGCTAGAATACTGCACATCCCTCTTCAGATTTTCCCCTTTTCTCTCCCTCAGCTGATGGGTGTGTGTGAGTGTAAGGCTTTGTAAAACACCACTTCTGCTTCTTTTTTTTTTGTTTCTTTTACACCCTTCTCCTTTGGCTCCTAGCCTGCTGCTGTGTGGTTACCTGTAAGGCAAAGGTGTGTCACATACAAACATACGGTAACAGGCAAATTCATGCATACACTCGCGCACATGCACACGCACACGCACACGCACGCACACCTAAAGGGCTGAGCTTGCCCCTTACTTGGCCAGACCACATACTGTACATAAATGTTTCCGACAAACGTTTACAAAGGAGCAAAATGGACGTGAAAATGGAGGAACAGGCAAGAACGTGAGACTGGAAATGAGGACGAGGAATACAAAAATGTCCAACGTGTTGAAACAGGACAGTTCAATAGTGCATGAAACAATGCACGTCTGCACATGGTTCCCCTTTTGCTCTTAGACTTTTTCAAGTAAAAGTTGGGTGGGAACTTTGACGAGACTAAGACAGGAACTATACGGAAACAAAAAGAATGAAGATGATGCGTCAGGGCTACAATTTCTAAAGGGTCATCCACTCAGGTGTAGCCCAGAAAATGCACATGGTGAACTCAGCAAAGAGGTTGATGTGTGTGAACGTGTTTGTTTGTGTTTTGCTCTAGAAATCCTTGACCCTTGAGATCTTGGTCGCACATGTATGTACTTTAAGTTTCAGCCCACCAGATTCATGTACACATAGTGTCAGAGTCCACGCTCGTGTTCACACGGAGGTCTCCGGCCCTGGAGCATAGTAGGCAAATCCAGCCCCAGAGAGTCTCAGCCTGTAGGGGCTGAGCGAGGACAAATCTGCCCCTCCCCCTTCTGCCAAGTGGGCCAGTAGTTTCTGGGGAAGGGGATCAGACCGGTGGAGCGACAGCATCTCCACGGCGCCAAGGTGGAGGTGAGAGGAGTCCGTGCTCGTGCCTTTGTAGGATTGACGAGGGGACAGTGGAGTCGACTCGGCCACGCCACCCTGCGACAGCTTTTCATGATCCTGCAGAGAGATGGAGGAAACATCATAATGAGAAAATCCTGGACATAGGGGGAGAATAAAGGAAATCAGAATCATTGCGCCATGCATGCAGATGAGAAAGGACGTAAGACAGGTTAATGCATGAGATCCAACAGCAGGGTTATATTCAGAAAGCTTGTTCTGGATGTTGAGATGTTTAGTTTAAATGACGCCACGTCATGGAACCCTGGATCAAATTCACCGAACAAAATGGACACAGAAATCCATGAAGTGTAGATACTGGAAACAAGTTGCTGAACAATGAGAAATTCCCATTATGATTAATAGAGTTAGATTATAGGAATAGGGATACAATGAAAGATCCTCTGAGCACAGCATCACCTCACTGACTGCTAGAGACAGCGTGCACTGATGTTCACCTGATGTCTCACACACAATGTTGTTTTCAATTCAAGTTGCATTTCTGCTGTCAGTGTGAATGACTATGGAAGCACTGATCTTTTTCTTTTTTAAATCATTGAGTAGGTAGTTCTATAGTGTACTAAGTAGGCTCTTCATTTAAAATCTTTTTCATGTGAAAGACACTTAAATTAAAGATTTTTTCATACATTTGTACGATACAATCTGTGCTCTATCATAGACAGTGTAATGAAGGGCTGAATGACTGTTCAGTTATTAAAATTGATTTCTTTGTTTCTCTGTAGCAACAACAAAACAACAATATGTATCAGCACTTTCTATGGTCCAAATGTACTGTACACAACCACAAGTTCACTATCAGTGCACAAGACACAATTGTCACTTGCTATTCCACCTTCCAACAGCAGATGTCACCAGTATCCCTGACACAAGATGACACTTTTCAGGGTTAATGTGTACAGTACATAGCTTGCCACTGCCATGGCCAACCTTGATTTTTCTACATCGGTTTTATCTGTGGCATCAGCAATGGATTAAGAAACCTTCTATTGACCTCGAATAATAAAATATAAATCAAAATGTTAATCATATCTACATAAACCTCTAAATCTTGAGCGTCTGACCCAGAACATTTAGTCTGAGCACCTTTACCTTACCCTCACATCTATCTTCAGTTACAGTCCAGGACCAAAAATGAGTCACAACAAACCTTCTACTTACTGGAGCCCCACATGACAAATGGCAGCGGATTTTAAGTAGCCCGGGTCTATTAAAGACTGGATTAAATGTCTCATTTGGCTTGTACCCAGATCAACATAATTCCCACCCCACATGCAGCGAGAAGCACAGCATGCTTTGGAACCAGCACTGCAGAGTTAATTGGAGATTGTGATTCCGAAAAGGAGGTTTGACGGAAGGAAACGTCTAGTGCAGACACTTCCCAACCCCCGGCCCGAGCCGTAGCACGACACAATGCCCCATGCGGTGCAGAGTAGCAGCAAGCTTCATGGCAGCAGCGTTAAGAACCCAGACCCCCCGTGGTCGACGCCCTCTGTGTGCCGTTACCATGGTGACCCCAGCCCAACTTGGGGGGGTGCACTTTAGGGTTTGCTGTGCTGGGTGCTGTGGCTGTGTGACATCATGGAGTCATAGGTCCTAGCAGCTTTTTCTCCACTGTCTCCCTCACAGGTCCTATCAGGGTGGAGCACGTCCCTCTCACCTGCAGAGCCCGGAGCCACACAGCCCTCCAGGGCCCCTGCTGTCCTTACCTTCTGTGGATGACGTCAAAGGAGAGGAAGTCATAACGGAACCTGGTCAGACCTTGTGTCTTGTATCCAGATATACTCAGCTCTCACTTTATTACGTACACCCAACTGATGCCTGCTAATTCAGCAATCCTGCAATAAATCCAACCTTTGTAAAAAAAAAATATGATTTTCAGGTAATGCTGAAACTGTTTTAGAGGCGTTGATTCAACATATTGATCTTTTTAGACAGACTGAGTGTATATCCAGCCTGTGTGTAGATCAAGTTGAAGAAGACTGTGGTTCACAGCTGACACTTCGGCTGAAAATTGTTTTCAATTTTTAATTAAATTTTCGATTTTACATCCCCAACCACATTTGATTTTGAGGATCGAAAACTGTGGCAACCTCCACTCCTCCGTGCAGCTCGAGAATATGACATCACTATCACGCCACTGACCAACTCTGAATGTGACTTCATAGTAGAGCTCAGCGTGGAACAGCTGTTTTGACCACATTTGACGCCCACTTTTGGGTAGAGCTGCAACGATTAGTCGATCAAAAGACAATGAAGGCCGATTTTTTTGGATTGTCAATTAATTGTTTCAGTCATTTTTCAAGCAAAAATGAAAGGATTTACCACCTTTCTTTGTCATGTATGACATTCAATGAAGAGTTCTGGGGTCTGGGATTGTTGGTTGGACAAAATATGCAATTTGAAGACGTCACTTTGGGCTCTAATAAATTGTAATCAGCATTTTTCACAATTCTTGACATTTTGACATTTTATAGACTAAATAGTTAATTGCAGACATATACTGCAGATTAATTGGTAATGCAAAATATCTGTTAGTTTGTTATCTGTTATAGCTAATATATATATATATATATATAAAAAAAAAAAAAATTATCATTTT
>OMLP01015590.1:0-26306 GCA_900302685.1 Spondyliosoma cantharus | reverse complement strand
ATTTTTTCTCTTAATCCCATCGAGTATAAATGTCAGAAAATAGACAGGTCCAAAACAAAATGTTCAAATAACAATGATGTAAAAAGAAGAAAATCTGCAAATCTACAGATGAAAGATTATAGAGTTTGGGTATTTTTGCTTTAAAACTGACTTAAACATTAATTTATCAAAAGGTTTGATAATAAATTCTCCATCATCATCTCCATCTCCATTCTCCATCAAACGGCTTTTCCTTTCAGCCCTACAGTACATAAAAAAACTGCTGTTTCACATGAAAGAAATTCTGCAAAATCCAAGAGTTAGTCTGTTTCTGACAACCTCAGAAAACTGGTCCCACACATACCATATCATTTAAAAGAACACATGACAATGTGACAATATGAAAAACAAAAGAAACATGGTGTAGTGCATGCAATTTAAATCTCTTAAACAGTAAATTTAAAACATAACATATATGAGATAAAAGTTTACTTCACAAACGGAAGGGAACATTTTTAGAGGCAGAAATATACAGCTCTAAGCTGGCCTGCAAATCAAACAGTCACTATTGTCGTCATGAGCGCCCTCATAGTTAGTGTCACATTAAGCAAGGTGTTGAGACAGTGATAAGTGGTTTACACTGGGACATGCCAGCATGCACACAAAGATAAGGGCTTAAAAGAAAGAGTCACCTCCTCTTCGTGCTCCTCTCTCCTCTCTCTGGGCCAATCAGAAACTCATTCTGCTGGAGGACTGAGAAAGCATGAAGATGGTGGACGGCTCCACAGTAAGGCACGGGCGAGTGGACTGCAGTAACCCCCAGAAAGAGCGAGCGGGTGCAGAGGGCAGAGTCACAGGCACACACAGGAGCAGTGGGGGGAAACAAGAGGAGGAGAGGGGAGAGTGATGAAAGGAAATTAAAGAAAAGGAAAAAGGGAGAAAGGAGTGATGGAGATGGAGGGTGGTGTGAATTGTGATTATGGTGGTCCATTAGGGTGCAGCAAGAAGGGAGAAAGGAGAAGAAAGAGCACAGCAGGAAGAAATCTGTCAGACCTTTCATTCATTTTTCCATTCACGGTGAACCTCCCTTCACGGGAAGGTGAAGCTAAGCCACAGGGAACAGGAAGTCATTCTAAAACACTCTGTCACTCAAAGCTTTTTGGGATTCTAATGGTCTTACTGGATGATTAATAGTGTAGAAAAGATTTGCTGCCTGCTTGTACAGTTTGTTACAGTCAAGCTAAGCTAAGATATGAGACAATTATACAGGTTGGGAACTGAAATGTGTTATGTGTTAACATTTTTAACCTTTCTTAAAAATGGGGAAAGCATTAATTAGTCATTAGTTTATGGTTTTAGCAAAGCAAGGAAAAAAAATCTAAACTCTAACAAAACAATTCAAAGCTTCAGTTTGACCTTGGAGTCAAGCTCTTACCTGTGCGCGTTCGGTGGCTGTGGGACACATGGTCCTGCAGAGGACCTTCTTAATGACATCTGGCAGCAAGCTGACCGTAATGAGCAGGATGATGCTGAGCCAGGCCGGACCGCTGGACAGCATCTGCATGAACACGTAGTACATCCGCTGGTAGTTCAGGAAGGGCCTGAGCAGAAGCAGGACACAGAAAATGATCAGATTTTCAGAAACGTCTTAATCATCATGAAGGTTATTGATGCTGAAGATAGAAAAAACAAAGCGGATTATACCAAATGATGCCTCCCCAGAGAAGAGAGAAAATAACGTAGAAAAGCAACGACCCCCAGATGACAAAGTGATTGATCCAGGTCCAGTGGTGTGTGTCCAAGGCAAGCTGAAACAAACAGAATAAATACATAGTAAATACTCAACCAGTCAATGAGGTCGATAGCTTTGCCTTCAGGGTTTGAGTGTTGTGCAAACAGAGCGCCCAGTGTAGTCGATCATTTATGTAACGCGCTAGTTAACATGAGCGCCGCACGCCTGCATGTGATCGGGCACGTGTGTAGCGGTAATGAACTCGTTCGGATGGAGGGATTATGCAATGCAATAGATGAGAGTGTCCAGCATGTGCATCACACACCTTCAGCGTAACGGTGAACACCAGCACAGTAAAGACGAGAGTCCCAAAGGTCCAGTTCCCAAACATCTGCCAGGGAAGAGAGGGACAGGAGTGTTAGTGGTCACATCAGTCACACACCTGCATCCATGGATTGTCCTAATAGTGAACACCCTGTGGATTTGCAGTGCATATTCAGGCACAAAAAAGGAGCCAAAAGCCATCGAACATCATATCTAAAAAAACAGGATTCTCTTGGACTTTCTTTTAAGCTCTGGGGCCAATTATCTGAGCATATTTTCCCGTCACCTCTTAGCATCCACATGATTCTACCTGCTAAAATCCTAGAAAGGTTCAGGCAGACATCGGGAGTGAACAGATGGAATGAGAGTTGGGAGGGAGGAGGGAGGGAGGGAAAGATCAACATAGAGAAACAGTTTTTTTTTTTATGTAATAACCACAGCTGGTTGTTGGTACCACTGCACATATCTTTGTTTGAATTCCTTCATTGATTAATCCTTTCCTTTGTGGAGAAGAAAAATACTATGAATTTCTGTTTTAAACCCATTTTGGAGAGTGTTTGTCACCCGTACACAAAGATGAAAACAGACCGGTCACCGGATGCTGGAGCAGTGAAATTAAAACCCAACCAACCCCAAGAACTGCTGCCACAAACACAGGGACATACAAGTACGCACATATACACACACAAATGCACTAACACGTCAGACAGAACAACAAACAGATGTTGGATCTTAATCTATAGTACATACTAGCATTACTCCATCTACTACCACAACGAAACACAAGGATAATGTGGGGGAGCGTCTAAGGTTTCTACTATGTCAGTGGAGTTGTTAGGTTCAGGTACTGTGCAGGATTTGGGGCTTTACAGAGATTAGGGGGAATAATGGAGCACTGGAAAAACTACACATTCAAATGAAAGTGCATGGATGATGTGAAGTGAGAGAGGATGAAACGGGATGAAACGGTCAAACTGAAAGCTTAAACGGTACGACAGGAACTAAAAAAGCGTGAAAGACAGAGAGAGCTGACAGGGAGGGAGACAGGCTTACCATCTGTGTGTTGGTGGTCATAAGCTGAGGAAGAAGAAGAAGAGGAAGAAGAGGAAGAAGAAGAAAAAGAAGAAGAAGAGGAGCAAAATAAAGAGAGAGGAAGCAGAGAGAAGGAGGGGGAAGAAAAAAGAGAAAGGAATCAGGACAAAGGGTAAAATGAAATTTCAGGATGTTTCAAACTTAAAAAACAGGACCAAAGGCAATCAAAACAGTTGACATGATACAAATTAACAATACAGAGAAAGATGCTATTGCGTTGTCGATATGAATGAAGATCCAATGTTGCTGACCTACACGGGGGCCTGGGATAGAAACCTTACTGTTAAATGACAAAAACATGACCACAAAGTCAGCCTGTAACACTTAACTCTTCTTTCATGAGAAATCCAATGGAGATGGATGAGTGTTCGTTAAGAAACTTCGTGTCCATTATCCTCTTTTCATTTCCCTGAAAGTGCTTTAACTGTTCTATTTCTACCTTTGCTCCTCTGTTGACACCAGAGACAGAGGCTTACCTGGCCATTGCTGGTGAAGGTGGTGTTGTCAAACAGGAAGTAGGCACCAAAGAAGAAGATAACAGCGTCAAACACACCCAGGCATGTCCAATAAAGGAAGACAGGCCAGCGGAGGAGGGAGTTCTTTGCTATGTCCCTAAAGACAGGCAGAAAGCAAAATGAGCAAATGCAACTAATATAGCATCATAAAAGTCACGGACGACATGCCTCCTTCGACCTCACCTGTACAAGGAGGGGTCCCTCTTGAGCGTCTCCATGGTGACGTGCTGCTCCACCAGGCTGTAGAGGAGGATGGGGAGTGAGGTGAAGCTGATGTTGTACAACGTCAAGTAGGCGGTGTCGTACAGAGGCTGCAGAGGGACAATAAACAATAAAGAGGACATCAGACATCTGGAAAGGAAAAGGCTCTCCTGAAGTTTTAAGTTACATCATTATTTTGGCCACTTGGGGGCAGCATTAATTTCACAGTTGGCAATATTGAAGACACACGGCAACATAAGTTTTTTAGTGGGAAAAAAAATGTCTGGTCCTTCAGCTAGTTGCTCACTTTTTGCCACATTTTGACCCTAAGTACCTGGAAATTTTAGTCCCAGGAACTACTTTTAAACAGTTCCTGCAGCAAATTGTTGGCTGCCTTTCCACCGCAGTCTACTGGTGCGTTCCATCTTAACTTGGCAGTCGGAATGTCCGAGTTCTTGGTCGACAATTTCATCTGAAATGCCCCCCAGTTTTCATCTCGGAAAGTCGGAGACACATCACCAACCCGATCTCAAAATCCAAGTGGTTGGTCCTCTTATTAATAGCTGTCTCATTTGTGTGTCATGAAATCAGTATTACACACAGTTCTGTCCAACTTCTATCAGCTGCTCCGGTGTTTTTATGCCAAAATAATTCCAACTTGGGTATGACATCATTCATTAAAATAAACAAAAACCAGCTGGTTTGCAGCAGCAGATTTTTATAGTGGCTGAATAATGTTGCAAGTACTCGACCAATCAGAAATGTTCAGTGTTACAAGCCCCACCCCCAAAGTTCCTTTACTTTTGGAAGGTACTACTGTAATAATGTCCACAGAGCTTAATTCAGCACTGAAAAGGTTCCTGACCCCTAGAGGAAGTTCCTGCAGTTGAAAAGCAGCTTTTATCAGCCTATTATTGCTGGGCAGGGTTCATGAAGTTAATGTATTAGAGTTGTCTGCTCCAGCTAGAAACATGATTGATGACAATGGAGTTTGCAGGCTGTGAAATCAAAAGAATGAGCTAAAAGAGGTGAAAATGCTCAGAAGGAAGTAGGTAGCTTCTCTGTAGGTTTCTTCAACGTGAGCTACACCGTTCACATTACGTAATTTAATCCATTGTTAACATGAAAATAGGAATTCCTGCAGCATTAAAAAAAATACACATTTAAGGGTAACTCCACCAGAAGTACACATGAGAGTGTGTTTACAGGTCTTACAGGTGATCACATGGACTGCTGCACATGTGAAAACAGTAGGCTAGTATAAAGCCTTTTGTGTCTCCACAGGAAGCTGCATGTAATCTGATAAATTGCCTCCAGTGATGTCACTCAGTGGCTAAATTGCCTTTGAAAAGCATTCATTATTATATAAAGCTGGTTTAATCCATAACACTGTGAGAATATGTAATGTGTACATACTGTATTTACATACTACGCTGAGTGCTTGCGGACTGTAGCTCTAACAGTGTTCAGTGCTTACCTGCTGGGAGAACCCACAGAAGAACTGATACAGGAACTGAGGGAAGATGAAGCATACATTCTGCAAAACATTTAAGAGGAGAAAAAACAAGGAATGGAGAGAGTGATAGGCTTGTGACAAGTACACATGAGGAGATTTGAAGAATCTAAAAATGCTACTATCTACACATTTCTGTTTATGCAGAGATTGTGAGCTATAAGCTGACTGAGTGGGCCGCACAGAGCTGGCCTGCCAAAAGGAAAAAATGAATCAGTTGGCAGGGCACTGCTTGCTGTGGAAGCCGCCCACACTGATCATCGTAGCCATGAATCCAGGAGAGAACGCCGCACCAGGGATTCATGAATCCGGTAATCTGTCAAAGTAGCTGCAAAATCTGGTTCTTTGTGGCTCAGTGTTGCACTGGGAATTACTATAAAGTGATTAAAATGACTGAGTACACGAGGCATCCGTCTTGTACCTTATAGAAGAAGTACTGAACGAGTTCAGCAATTCGGATGTAATAGTAGTGCCCGTGAACGAGCAGCATCTTCTTCAGGTGTTTGAACTTGGGGATGGCATAGTCACTGTTTCTTGCTGCCTGTCGGCCTTCTTTACCCATGATGCCTTAAGGAGAAAGAGAGGTTGGTTAGTTATAATCAGATCAAGAACGTAACGCAAGAGGATGGTAACACCTGTCTGTATACAGACACTTACAGCCCAACTAATATAAACAGTAGAATACAGATGAGTCAATCTTGTATATGTTAGAAGAGTTATGAAACCAGATGCAAAATATAATCAGATCAGAATACATTTGAGAAAAATGTGTAATAAGATTAGAGATACATTGTCAACATACTTGATTACATTTGTGATTACATCTTTGAAACATGGCAGTTTTAAAATCATGAAACGTTTTTCTTGATAGCCGACTATCAACTCTGAATACTGCTTTACTGTTTTTGTTAGGTTGATTTGACCAACTGTAGATTCTTAATATGCAAAATGCATGTATAGAGTTAGAGTTGGAAGTACTCAGTAACTGACAACATTTCCAAGTAAACTGACCGAGAAATGCAAAAAGAAATCTAGGTCTAACACCTTTTATCAGCTGAATTTGTGGGTATATGTGAACATTTTAAAATCAAGTTTAATATTTAGTTTTTTATAGGTTATTTATTGCACTTATTCAATTTCAAGACAGGAATTCTGTTTGCATATTACTATTCCTGCATTAAATAGTTGCTATAATCTTGATAGTTTGCTGACAGGTGTTAAACATCCTGCTTCAGTCCATATCCATCACAAACTGACCACCCAATTTATGTAATTCTTGCCTAAAATGTTTGTTATATTATGTGTCTTCAATCATCAATATATATGGGGTTTTAAACAATTAACTCAGCCTCTAAATAGAAACACTGTACTTGATATATTAATGGATGAAATGAGCTCACCAATGCCCACATGTGCTTCCAAGATCATGCTGACATCATTGGCTCCATCGCCGATGGCGAGGGTTATGGGGTGCTCCTTGGAAGCTTTAATTAGTTTCACAATCTGCCGAAAACAAAACTCTCAGTCACTTCAGCTGTTCGTTTTTCAACTTCAACTTCAGCTTTAACTTTATTTGTCCCCGGAGGGCGATTTGTTGTGCGGCAAGTCAGTACAAGGACAGCATACAGTAGAAGGACAGCAGAAAGCACCGGACAGCAATCAAAACAGTAAAAAGACAAAGGACAAGGTACATAACACAGCGAGAGTGCAAAATACAAGAGGATACCGTGTTCCCGTTGTTGTCAAGCTCTTTGACTGAGGCTCACAGCAGCTCACATCAAAATAAAAAGTAAAGTGCAGGATCCCCTCAAAATACAAGCAGCATACTGTTAAGTGTACATCAATGTAATAATATTCAAGTGCACCTTACAACACAAGGTGCACTTGAATATTATTACATTGTATTTTGAGGGGATCCTGCACTACTTTTTATTTTGATGTGAGCTGCTGTGAGCCTCAGTCAAAGATCTTGACGGGTTGTTCCACAGGGAACAAGGTATCCGGTGCCTCTTGTATTTTGAGTATATCTGTGAAGTGAAGTTCAGTTCTCTCACCTGTGCTTTCTGCAATGGTGCCATGCGACAGCAGAGCACAGCGCTACAGTTGCGACAGATCTCTAGAAAAATTTCTCTGTAGTTGCCGGACCCGGCTCCCTCCTGGTTGGGCTTCAGTACTGCAGACAGAGTGGCCCCGTCGATGATCAGACCAAAATCGAGGCAGTCGACTGACAACCTGGAACACAATATCACAGATCAATGGGGAGATTTTCACACAACACAGCAGATTAGTCTTGATCTTCTGCTGATTTAACCAGTTGTAAGTGCACATTTTATTTGTGATTATGTGATCCACAACACTGACCATGTGAACTGGTGTAAACACTGTAGAGTACCAATAATACTTTGATAATCAATTAACCATTTAAAGTAAAAATGTGATGGCTACAATGTAATGCCTTTTTCTTGTCTTACATTTCAATAAGTTGAGCTACTGAACTGCTGATTTAACAAAATAGGGATCTATCATCTGTGGTAGGGATGAGTTGATTTATTGCTCTATAATCACCTTACTGACTGCTGTTGGCCCTAACCTAACACTCACTGATGTGTGCGGTGGCACATTTATCACTATCCGACAAATTGTTATTTTGAACTTCGGTATCGGGCCAGAATTTCACAATCGGTGCATCCCTCATTTGAAGAAATTGTGACGGCTCAATCAATTAACAGAATAAAAAGCAGATTAATGGATGGTAATAGTAAATAAGTGTCAGTTGCAGTCCTAATATACAGTAGATATCTGCGTGCATTATCTCATACCCAGAAATCGAGCGTTGTCTGAGAACGGTCCTGTTTAGTTCGAACAGCACATCATGCAGACTCTGCTCCTCTGTGCGTTTCTTGGTCAGCTCCAGGATCTGGGTGCTGCGACGGAACAGCTTGCTGGCATAGCAGGTAGCCGCCGCCGTCTCCATCTTGTCCCCTGTCAGGACCCAAACCTTCATCCCCGCCTTGTGCAGCGACTCAATGGTGTCTGCGGCTTTCTCCTGGAGCCTGCGCATCAATACGTCAATAAGTGTTTCAGCCTCCAGCGGGGTAGGTAAAAGCATCCATCAAATCTTCAATCCATCAATTACCAACTGGTGATAACTCATCAATGCGTGACCACCCCTGTCCCTGCCCATCTCCAGTTTATCTAATGGGAAGTCAAACTGTCAGGCAGCCGATCGATTGGTTAAGGAAAACTGTCTTTGCGGGTCAATACTGTAATCTGCCTTGTTGGAGCACAAACACATCTTATATTTTTAACAGAGCAAGAAATGTAAAAAAGGCACAAAAGGCACAGCAGGGTTGGTACTAAGTCACTTATCAGAGCTCAGACTGAACCTTCTTTTACCTCATGAGTCATTACAATACTTTGAAGAGGACTTCATGACTCATTAATCTTCCCTCAGTCCCCCTGCTGCTGCACTGTTTTTAAATCCCCCCCGCCCCTCTCTCCACGGGGACCGACCTGTCCTCCACTGCCGTAGCGCCCAAAAGCACAAAGTCCCTCTCAATGATGTCATAGGCCTGTGCCAGTCTCTGCTCCCTGTCCTGCAGGGCCAGCTTGGCTGTGGTCAGGTGATGACACGCCTCCTCGTATTCGGACTGCGACAGCCTTTTGTAGGCGACGCACAGAGTCCGCAGCCCCTCCTGTGAGAGAGAGACGGAGGAAGTTGTCATGTGATCCAGTGTAAGTTTGCTTAACGTGGGTTTTGAAATATCAATACTACAGTCCATTCTGTTTTCTTTAAAACAGCATTGCAGAAGGTTTTTTATGGCCACTTAAGAGAGGCAGATAAAGTTTTCATGGTGAAAGTGATGTATTTTAAACTTTAACATGTGTTCGGAGTCGTGTTTCTGGCCAGCTGACAAATGTTGAGTCCAGTTTTCTTTCTCCTTTTAGCTCTTCTTTGATTTTCCAAATATCTGGCTCTTAAACTGCTGAATGCTCCACTATTCTCTGCAGCAAGTCACTAACTTTGTCTGTCTGACACTTGGTGCCGAGCCAAAAGAGGAAAGCTGTGGCCCGTAAAAACCAAAGCAATGAGCTGAAAGATGAGCAGAGCTGGGTGATAATTATCTGCGGGTGAAACAATCGACCCCTTGCAAATCTCTAGCTAGTGTTAATATAAAAGTGCAGATTATTATACAGAGCTATTGTTAAAAGACATTTTGATCTGATTTAGAAATTCATATTCAACATAACTTTGCTAAATTGAATTATTGACAAGAACATTTAAATCATCATGGGTCACTGAACCTGTTTTATTCATTCTTTCACACCTGAGATGCGGAAACATTAATGCATTGAATGATAGTAGTGCCGATACTGGCCTGATTGAATGCTTCATATATATCTGTAATGGTCAAACTGAACACTTACCACAGCATTCTGCTCCACGCGTGCTTTCACCTGCTCCACCTTCCCAGACACCACCCGAGGAAATATGGACGAGTCAGCTCCCTTACAAAACAGAAGGTATTCTCCTGTGATCGCACAAACACACACAAAAAAAACAAAAACGTTCAAACAAACTGCAAGAGCGAAGCAGGGTGTCTAATCATGGATTTATAAAATGCGTTTATAGTCTTGATATGTGTTACCTGAGCTCGACTTCACTATGACGCTCATTCTCCTCCTGACAGAGTCAAAGTTAAGAACGTGGAGCAGTTCAAACCTGAAAGGGAGACAGTCCTGGCATAAAGAAGGGCTCACTTTCTCATGTTCATTAATCTTCTTCAGTGGCTTTAGCTCAAGTCTTGCAAATAAAAATAGTCCTCTTCACACCGACTCAGTTCTCCTTGCACATCATCCCTTTTTTCTGCTTGTTTTGTAACTACTATTTACTATTATGGTAATATCAAAAACAGAAAGCAAGTGACTGATTGTCAAACAGTACCTTCAACAGATCATTATTTCATCTGTATTACAATTTACTGTGATTAGTATATATGATGTTTTCTTAAGTGCTTGTGAATGCAGTGTCAACAAATCCACTTCAAACCGAATGACTCTCTTTGATGATCCTTGAGCGTCTGAATATGCAAACTGTATGTAAACTGTAATTCAAATGAACCACAACACAGACGGATGATCTCAGGCGAAGGTTTGTGATGTATGCTCAGCGCATCTTAGACTAGCAGTCTGTGTAAAGGGCCAAAAGGCTCAGCTTCACTATAAATGGTTAAACAAAAACAAAAAAAGAAATGTGAGATTACTCTGGAACCGTTTTACTTTCCCTCTTCCTGCAATCTGCTGGATACAATCCCCCCTCCTCCTCCCTTCGCCCGCTCCCTCCGCTTCCTTAAAATAGCTCACTATTGACAGGCTGCTGCAGAGAGTGATGGAGAGGGAGGCTGGTTACATGAACACTTCCTACAGATCAAAAAACCTCAGACAATTTCCCCCAACCGCTCTCTAATGGAATCTTGCTGCCTCTCATTCTTACAGACCAAGTGGATCTGATTGAGCAGTGTCTTAAAACAACCATCTGCTCCACTCTTTAGAGGTTTGTCTGTAACAGCTGCTTAATATGAAAGACAATCCTCTCTCCGGGCAGCTGATGTACGACTGCACCTCCATCAGCTGAATTACCCCTCCTGCGGTGTAACCACAACAGAGCCTTCACTGACCAACCTTTCAATCTCATCGTCTTTGTTGAGGATCTCCATGTAGTTGTCTTTCAGTCTCAGGTAGGTGTAACCCAGCCTGGCAAAACAGAGTGAGGGAGAAGATTCATGTTAGTCTGAGAGAAGGATCTGTGTACACTTTGCAGAGTTACCCTCTTGGAAAGACTAAAGGTGGTCTGACGCACTTAGTGTAACCTTAGTAGAGCTACTACAGAAGCCCACATCTGTGAAAGCAATATGTGACAGCAACACCCTGTGATCTGGCATGTTGGACTGTGTGTCTCACGTATGTCAAAGGCCACGTTAAGACAGAAAATAGCAGCGTGATTCAAAACACCATATGCCTGTGTTGGTTTAAAGCTTATGTGATGTAAAAACACTGCACAGTGGTTTGTAAAAGAGACGCACCAATATAATCTTTTTTTTTTTTTTTTATTCCAATCCAATTCCAGTACCAGAATTTGGATAGAACTCTAGATACAGTTTCCAGAGGTCATCTTTCTTAGTATTATTATTATTCTTACTATTAGTGGGAGTAATGTTGTTGTTTTGTGCAAAGATACATGCAGTAACCACACAGCACCTTTTTGTAGTACTTTGTTGTATAGTCTGAGTAGTACTGTAGGCTTCACACACAGACAGGTGTAGCAAATTGCTATGGCAACGGTAACACCTAATGATAACCATCATTAATAAATAATATAGTTATAGTTAATTCTACTTTAGTTAATGGTTGTTTTAATGTCAATAAACAACAAAATGTTTTCAACATAATTTATTGAGCAACTGTAGATAAACATCAGTTGCAACTTTACAATAAACAACTAATTAATAAATGGTTTAAAAAGCATGTCATTGTTTGTCATTCACTATAAAGGTACCATTTATTAATTTTAATTATTATAAAGTGTTATTGATTTTTATACATGACTTCAACAGTCAACAAGAAATTGACAATCAATCAATCAATCAGACTATGTAGTCCAGACCAGTACGTGGATCTGTGACGCCGATCCAATATGAGATAAGTGAATTACATCTGTTTCAATCCCTGATGTCGATATTGGTTGGGATCGGTCCCAAGTCTCAGTTTTTAATGCCACAAGATAGATCAAGTTTTTATAGCAGCTATCATTAACTTCTGTGTCTGACATTAAGGTTTGAAAATATGGCCGAAACTGAATGTTTTTTTTTTTTTTTTTTTTTTTTAGGGGGGGTGTGTGTTTGAGATTTCAGACAGTGTTTAACTGCAACGGATTCCCAATCAAATATTAAATACAACGACTCTCTAAAGTTTACTTTGTCCTAATCCCCGAGAATTTAGAGACTATGAATATAGTTTGGCAGTTCTTACATTGTCCCTCTGATGTGAATGCAAACAACCTCAAATTGAAGCTACGTGCTTACCTTTTCATTCCCTCTACCAAAGCCACCTCATCCGGTGAGGAGGAGATGTAGAAGGAGGTGGGCCGGCCCTGGTGGATGCCCCTCTTGATACCATCCACTGTTTCCTCCTCCTTCACCTGCACCGTGTGACACAGACACAGCGCCCGGAAAAACAGATCCTCGTGTTCCTACGGACACAAAGCTGTACATTATAATCCTTTTTTTTATATAGATGCAGCCGTTTATTTCAAAGCACTGAACGGTAATACAGAAGGTCAGAACTTCTTTACAAGCACATATTTGGTGTTCAGAACATGTTTTGCATTTTTAAAATATTACTCCTGAAGTTTCTTGCCATTTTAAGGCCATGTTTGGTGCTACTTAGTCAGTGCTGTGGTATTTCTGAACTATATTTATCAGAATTTATTCAGAATTACACATCAATAAGAAAATGTGTATGCATGAAAATCTTTGCTCAAAAGTTTTGTGTACATTTAAGTCTTGGCAAGGAGTGCTCCTCTTCCTCCCCCTCTGCTGCCCATGCTGACTACACATTTTTTTCTTCTATTAAATCTAAACAAATCACAGTTGCCACCGCCAGAAATGCAGGGCTCATCACTTTTCTGTGTACCAGAGGACTTTTTCTGCTCCATGTAAGACACAGCAAACACTTTAGTTTTTTAGTTATAAAGAAAATGTCATAGTTTTCCTGAACTAGAAACAAGCTGTATCCCTACTGTGTTTATCAGCAATGGAAATGAGCGAAGCACACATTTGTTTATGATATTGAAATGTCAAAAATAATTACTTCATCTGCCTGACAACGTGACACATTAATCTGTATGTTTGGCTCACTCACACTTTCAAACTAAAATATGTGAAAGTTTTCTTCCCTCTCATCTCCGTCTCTATTCAGCGGCAGAGTAATCACAGCCAAGAGTCTATTCAGGCTGGATTCACAATCCTGTTAGCTTTGTCAAACACTTACTCTCCTGTATCCTCCAGGTGAGGAATCAATCATGTCTATACTGGAGGCAGCGCTGAGGATTTGGCCGTTGCAGATGGCATGCGGGATGTAGACGTTCCCATCGACACAGCATTCAATAAACTCCATGTTGTTCTCAGTCAGAGTGCCCGTCTTATCAGTAAACACATACTCCACCTGGGAGGGAAGGAAGAGCGAGAGGAGGATAAGGGCACGTCTGCAAACTGTTTAGAAGCAGATACTGTATGCAAATGTGTGTGCGTGTGCACGCTCATGTACCTGTCCGAGCTCTTCATTCAGGTCGGAGGTGTTGACCTGAGCGCCCTCCCCGAGCTCTTCGTCGAACATTTCCTCATCCCAGGTGATGAAATAGGAGCCAAGGAATTTCTGCATCTCCACCGTCACGTACATAGAGACTGGGATGATGTAATTGAATAAGACCATGAAGGCCAGGAAGTCTGTGAATGCTCGGATCACCTAGAGTAAGGGAGGAAGAAAGACAGCAACTATGAAGTTTTGGGTGAAATGGAGGCTAAGTAGGGATGTCCCAAACGACTAATGTTCCAGACCTTGAAATACATGTACGTGTTTACTTAGACTAGGCAACACTCAGAAAGCAGTCAAAAGATCATTATGAACATTCCTTATTATCATCATCATCAATTAACAGTGTAAATAATGAGAAATATATGAATATAACAAGTTTAATTAGTATTTCTGGTGCTGACTAGCGAGAGTAGCAATGTTTGATGGACTGTGTTTTTCAGTTCGAGGTTGGTGAACACACCACGTGGCGTTGGCGCTCGTTCTCAGTCCTGTGGTTGTACCAGGGCTCGTCTCGGTCAGGAGACCACTGCCAAGCGTATTTCAGAACAGTGTTGATCACCGCTTTGCTGATAAGGATGCACAGATACACGATCAGGAAGGCATTCATCGACCTGTAGGAACACAGAGCAAAGATCAGGAACAGGAAACAGGAAATGTATCATTCATCAAAAAACAATTGTTGAATGAATTCTTGATTACACATCTAAATTGTGCAGTGAAAGAAATGAGGGATGTTGGTCATACTTTTCTACAGCAGAGCGTTTCTGCGATTTAGACTGGTAATTTAGTGCCATCTTGGTGTCCATACCAGTGTAGACTGCAACAGCTGAGGGGAGAGAAAACAAGGCAAGAATTAACAAAGACAACAAGCCTTTCCTCAAAATTTTCTCAATCAATAACATTGAGAAGACTTTAAACAGAGTGAATCCACATGTCACTACCATAAATATGATGTGTGTTCTTCAGTGTGGCTCCTCTAAGGAGCAAGTTCTCAGCCCCAAGTGGTCTGCACGAATGAAACACAAGCCTTGTATGAATTTGTTTTAGGAACACCATGACAGACATTTGATTAATTGAGAAAAAGAGTTTTTCCAATAAAAAATATCTAGTGCATGACTCCAAAAAAGAAGCACCCTCACCTAGCCACAGGCTCTTCTTTATCCTTGTAAATATTGATGCGTCCCACAAATCTGCAAAAAAGTCATAGTAAAATGAAATTAAGAGCGGCTTAAAAGGGAATATCTGCCTCTAAGATGGTAGCAGATAATATGCGTGCATCAGTGAGCGTGTGTCACACTCACTTGTAGAGGTCGGGCTGCGGTTGTTCACATTCAATAGTGGCATGTAGCGAATCCACCTCCTGCTCCGTTCTAAATGCCATGGTATCTGGTACAGCATAATAGGTCTGAGACAGAAAGGTGGAGGAAGGGGGAAAGAGGAGAAGACAACAGAGGAAAATGTCACCCACAGCTACTAATGAGAGCAGGGTGCATGTGACTCCTCAGCCGGGCTTCCTGCAGATTTTCTAAATGATGGGAGTGCCTGGGAGGTGGGCTGTTATAGACCGCTCCCCAGGTCAGCAGGAGACAGCATGCTGGGATGGTGAACGCATCAGGGGGTCACCCCTGGGGCATGTGTGGGAGGGTGGGTGGAGTACTCTACGCTACGCTGTGGGATATATTTACTGTATGTGTGTGTGTGTGTGTGTGTGTGTGTGTGTGTGTGTGCGTGTGTATGCTCAGCCATGCATATCCTCGTGTGGAGTGACATCAATGCACATCAGAGGGGCAGTGAGAATGTGAAACGTGGTGTGTGACCATGTGTCACCTGCACTATTACGCATGTTTGTGTCTGTGCTCGTGTGTTAATAAGTTCATGGCTGCAGCTTAAAAATCATTTTCATTACTGATGAATTTGCTGATTATTTTCTTGATTATCCACCAGGTGCAGCCTAGGAGGTAGAGCAGACTGTCTACTGATCACAGGGTTGGCAGTTTGATCTCCACCTCCAGAGTCCTTGGGCAACCCGCAAAGGATGCACGAGTCAGCATTTCTAAATTGTGGTCCTAAGCTTAGATAAATTGGCAGTGTTGCATCAGGAAGAACATCCAGAGTAAAAGGCAATAAAAAATGAAATATGTCAATCGTAAAAATCAAATTTCAATGCCAGGGTTGCCAGCAAAATGGAAACAGATGATCTGCTGTGGCGACCCCTAATAGAGCAGCAGCTAAGAGAAGAGATTCATTAATCTTCTGATTATTTTCATGATTAATCGATGCAAGAAAATGTCAGAGAAAACTGAATAATGCATCACAGTTTACTAAAGCATTGACAAAGAGAAGCACCAAAAATACACAGGAACAGAGAAATATTGTTATTTTTGTTTAACAAAGGACATAAATAATTAATGAGCTGAAACAGTTATTTGATTCATCAATTTGGTGATCAACAGAAAATGTATCTGCACATATTTGTTTATTGATTTATCATTTAAGTCATTTTTTAAGCGAAAGTACCAAAAATTCCCTGATTCAAGCTTCTCAAAAGTGAATATTTGCTTGTTCTGTTTAAATAAAAACTGTAACAAAGCCAGATTCTTAATGTATGTCGCTCACAAAATGATAAGTAAGAAAAAACAAGTTCGAATTCCACCCAGTATTTTTCTGTATTAATCAAGGGCTGGAAATTTAGTGTTGATGTTTGATAAAAAGACAGGACTTCTATCTATTTTTAAACACTTTAAAATGTTTGCCTAGCTTTATTTTTTTGGGCTTCTAAAGAGATACTGAATCATAAGGCTTTCCTGTTTTCGGATCAAAGATGGTTGACATGAAGTTGAGTTAAAAACATTGTGAATCAAAAGCATGCACTTGTCCTGGCACCTTGTGACTGGACTCCCCATCCAGGCTGGTGGTGGTGACGTAGCAGGTCCCATCATGGCGGCTGGAGGAGAGCAGGATGAGGTCACATGGGAAGGTCTCGTCCTCCCTCACCACAACAATGTCCCCAACCTAACAGAGAGGGACAGACACATGGCACAGCCATTATGGCTTACACATCAATAATAAATGTAAACACAGGGAGCAAAAGACAAAGAGACAGACCTGCGTAATCGTCTGTTCATCCTTTACCATTCCTTTTTTCCCCCCAAAGGATTGAGAAGTTGCATAACGGATTATGCGAGCGGAGCAGCTTAAGCTCTGATAAATCCCATCTCCACAGTGACCATACACATGACACACGCTCTCTGATTTTGCATGATTAATATATTCATCATTATTCCTGCTCCCAATTCACACTCTAATCCTCTCTGTTTGATCTACGGCAGTGAGAAACCTTGGTGCACGAAACGCTGGAAGACACACAGAGAGAAAGAAAGGAGTAAGACTGGGAAGGACAGGGATGATGACAGACAAACGGTAGCAGAAAGACATAGACTCTGTGCATGGTAACATATTTTTTTTCTCTTGACCAATGAAATTCACTGAAAACCACTGCTATGGCAACACAAACTATAAGAGTGTTTAACCTTTAAGGCTGGGAAGCTGTGTTGAAGCTTTACTCTGAAGCTGACCCTCAACATCTCACACAGACTCTCTGCACACTTGACGGGAGCAGCAGACGCAGCAGAAATTAGACGTACCTGCGCCCATTATATACCCTCCTCCTGTTTCCTGGTGAAACAATACTGAAATACACCCATCTACACATCTACGTAGGAAGTGCTGAGTTAGACACTCACATTACGCAGTGTGACAGCTCTGTTTTCATTCATGCTTGGATGATATAAGATAGATTTCCGCAGAGTAACAGCTTGCTGAAGCTGATTCGTTTTTTTCCTTTTTTGCAGGAATAGTATTACTGTATAAAACAAAAACAACATTAATGGCCATCTTATTTACTCTACCGGATTGTGCACTGTTAGCACTCTGAAATCTGTCCTGGAAAATTAACACTGCTGGGAGTTATTCATTTCCATCGTAGAATCAGGGTTTCTGCAGAGTTCATCAACATTATGCATTGTATCATGCATAATGCAATTCAAGACCTTTTTTTTCGCACTCATACAAGTCAAAGAACCACAGGAAATCAGTACAACAAGGGACAATAAGGCCTACAATTATAAATTAAAGGTCATATTGACAACATTTTTATGCAGACAAATAATTTTTAAAAATGATACATCTACAGAGCTTGTAGAAAGGTGCTGAATAGAAGTATCTCATTTCCTTAAAAAAATTATCTTGATTGTGAATTAATGATTTTAAGATGTCTGTCAGGTCCAAATGGATTGTTTTATTTATGTTTGTGTTAGACTTGTGATGGTTGGTTGGAAAAAATGTAAGAAGTAGGCGCAGGGCGTACTATACTGTCCCAGTGTTAGCTAGCTAGAGTTAACAACATTAGCGTTAGCTTGCGTTAGCAATGTTAATGTTAGCAAGTGTTAGCAACGTTAGCTAATGCAACAAACCGGCAACCACTTGAGGGGGCGGATTATTCAAATAGCAGCGGTGTTGCATCGTGAATGCAATGTGGAATACCACATGACTTATTGAGCTTCCTAGCTACTGTGGCTAATAACACCAACCGTGTTTGCTACAGGTCCAATGGTACTGACTGACACGCTACATAAAGGGATAGAACTTGTAGCGTACAATAGATATAAAACGTCTCCTGAATTGTTAATATTCAGAAAACTTATCAAGTTACATCTGCCTGTTAGTTAATTTAGATTCGACTTGAGAGTGAACCAGACTTTATGGCGTTTATCATTTATGGTTTATGGTGTCTTGTCATGTTTTATTTTGTGTTATTACATCTTCACATGGTTTTCTAGAAAATGGCTGAGACAAAGAACATCAATATGTCACAAAACCCATAAAGAGACCAATACCAACAATGAATTGACCCTACAGTCATGTAGTGTCTGTGCAGCCAAAGGCTGATACAGATTATTGTTCTGTGGAGACCTCCATCGTGGTCTAAAAACTATTCAAACATAAACATGAGCCACACAGCCTCTCTGTGTGACATTTTGATTCATTACTATGAACATGGGCACTGTAGTTTATATTGAGCTGACACCACACACCGTCGTGCTGTATAAAAAATGCTATAAATAAGCCCCAGCAAACGCACTATTTACTACTGCTTGAGTGACAATTTCTTAACACTAAAGCGCCCAGATGATTAAGGAGATTAGCAAGCTTTTATAAAAAAAAAATATATATATTTGTGACCCATTTCTTAAGAATTCCTTCTTCATTAAAAATGAATAGGCTTTGGACTCGCTGCCACAGACTGGGACAGAGACCTCAAAGTATTGTGAGGTGGACTAATACATTGTTGCCTTTCAAGGGATTTGATTTAACAAAAATATACACAACATCACCAGACTTGTCCAGTGAGAGCTCATTCCTGGTTGATTTGGTGACACTTGGTGTTATTAGTTGTAACTGCAAGTATGTATAAATAATACAGGTTCCAGAGCAATCAGTCAACAACAAAACGTGGACTATGTGGATTAAGCCTTGTGTCACTTTCATAGCCTGTATGAATCAGGGTTGTAGTTTCTGTGACATCGGCAATATGTTTGTGAAGAGCCATTGTGAAGGTCAGTGTTGTGGCTACGGCTCGCCGTCCTGGCAGTGCCCGCCTCAGCGTAACTCAATCAAAAATAGGGCAAAGAGTTGGAGCGTGAGTGGAGCTGAGGCGGCACAATGAAGCCTGGTTGCTGACAGTTAGCCATACAGCTAGCGGCTAACTCAATGCGGCCACACCCTTAATTAAGCGTAACATAAAATCTTTTAATGTTATGATTTCAACCATGTTTTCTCGTAAATGTTTTGTTTAAATATGTACTGGAAGTAGACATGTTGACCTACTGTGGTAGCGTCTCCCTACAATATACGTGCATTTGAATGTAAGTATTAATAATATTGTTTAGTCAATCTGACCCTCTATGAGTGACCTGTAATTGCATCACCAGATGCAGGCAATAAATAAAGCAATATATATGTAAAACTGAATAACATCAAAATCGCCATCCATGTAAGATACCTTCACCAACAACTGGAGGTCAATGTGTCAACTGACTCAATTGAACTCAATCTCATCAAATTGTCAATCCAATTATCCGTGCTGCCTTCACTGTCAGGAGGCAGCAGCGGACACTGAGTCACTATGACTTGCCACTGCAGTAATAGAACACAAATCAATTGCTCGATTTGTCTTTATTTGTTTAAATAATAATTTCCTTGTGGAATGAACAGAATAAGGTATTCAGAGAAGGAAAGAGTCCAACCAACCCTGCAATAAAGCTGTTTCAATCAGATTGCACCCTCTCAGATCCAATCAAGGACTAACTGAGATCTTTTTCACCAGAAATTTTCATTGTTATTGGGTGAAAAAAATATGATTACTCTCTCTACTTTAGTTATTTGAGTATTCGTCTATTAGTAGGTGCTGTATCGTAGGCAACTGGACTTGTCTCAGTTTCTTGAAGACGTTTCACCTCCCATCCAAGAGGCTGAAATAAGTCCAAGTGCCTAAGATACATCACATAGATTTACCATGACCTGGATGACTGAGAACTTTCACCAACATGCACTTACAAAATGTTATTGCCAAAACATGTAAATAGTATCAAATGTTAGTTTTGTTTGGAGTGTGATGGATTATAAGGCATTTTCAGGAATTAGACTGGGCCACACTAGAAAAGCAGTGATCTGCTGTTGCATCAGAATGACATAAGAGAACATCAAGGGATGATGACAGGAACATTCAAACGCATGAAATACATCAGTCCTGTTCATCTTCCAGGGGGAGTCTCACATTGCGCACCAGGGGACACTGTGATTGTTCCTCTACTACAGTTTCATGGGCAATTAATTGTTAGAAAAAAGACAGGAGAGAGTGAGAAAGGAGGGAAACAAAGTTAGAGAGGACTGCAGAGAGAAAGAGAAGGGGGGGTGGGTGTGGGTGAGAGTCAGTTATAGAAAAAGTAAGCGATGCAGCAGTACTGTAGTGTTGCTTTGTGGCCTCAGGTGCTATACTGCTCTAATGAGGCCATTCTTACCCGTAGCTTGTGACTCTGCGTCCTCACCACCTTCCCCCGCTGCACCACGTCCACCGGACACTCATTTATAGAGCAGTCAGCCTTGTGTCTGAGCCAGTCCTCATAGCCCTGAGAGAGATGCAGCGAGAGAGGAAGACAGAACAAGATCGTAAGGGAGAAAGGTAGAGGAAGCCACTGTGTTTGTTGGCACGGGGGTTGGGGGAAAACAGAGAATATAGATTATTGTGCAGAGAGAATCAGGGACGGAGCATAGTATGAGATGAAGGGGGAGAGGTGAAAGTCATACACAGTAATTAATTAGCATTGTGCTCCCTGAGCTTAGTGACCTGTTTCCTGGATTTCTAGCCAACATGTCATGTTTTAGATTTATGTCCCAGTAAAACTCAGGCTTCCTTAGCCAGAACAGCCCCATCTATCACTGATAGTGCCCCATCCCTCAGTACCGGGACGCAGTAGAGAGGATGCATCTCCCTCGGGCATGGGATCCTCAGCTAGAGTGATTAACAGAGGAGACCATTCATTATCATATTTCTCACATCACCAGACATATTCAATGGCATGTCCTTTTCGCTGAGAGAGGAATGTGTATATACAGATAATAGAGCAGCCGATTGGGATAGAGTGTGTGTGTGTGTGTGTGTGTGTGTGTGTGTGTGTGTGTGTGTGTATATTTGAGGCCAGGAGTTGGAGTGTGTTATTGTGTGTGTGTTGGAGGGGCGGTCATTGCGAGAAAAAAATTCCCCGGAAATGCGAGCGCGTTTGTGTGCGTCCTACCTGTTTTATGGCGGTGACAGTGATAACAAAGAAGAGGGGCAGGCCGCTGGTGACCGGGCTGGTGGGGGTGTCGATGATAAGCTGCAAAGAGAGAGAGGAACGGTGGGTGGGAGATGCAGGGGGGAGGATGAAAGGGGGACAACAGAGAGGAGAGGATGCCAAGTAATGCAACACTGAGTAAGGAAGTGCAGAGCAGGGTGAAAAGCTTCTGTAATAAGGAATCAAGCAGCAATCTGGCAATGTAAAGTACCCAGGTAATCAAATCTTGTTGGATTTCCTGCATCTGCACTTACAGGAAATATCCCAGTGTTTTTGAATGTTTCCTTTCCTATGTGTTTTTATGCACTGTATGCAGATGCAGAGAGAGAACACAGCAAGTTTTTAGTCAACAAAGAGAAAGAGGAGCACAAACATCGCTGTTGTGTGCCATGCCCAGTTTGTCCCATTAAGAGGGCGCAGTATTTCACATGCTACTGATAAAACATACAGCACACAACACACCCAAGCTCTGTTGCATTCTGGTCTACTGAGGCAACTGCTGCAAAAGACGCTGATGCGGCCTCCTCTTCTATGATACATTTGTTCTTGCATCATTATTCAACATTTGGTTCTATACAGTGTCTCAAGGAAAACAGCTGTTTCCCTTTGATTCTGATTTAGACAGACACACATGTAATTTCAGGATAATATGATGTTCGCAAATTATGGTAATCCTCATGCAGGTGACATCAGGCACAGGTGCAGGATTTAGCTGTTAATCTTGGATAATTGCTCTTATTCTGAAATCAGTAACAATGAGGGCAACATCTTACTGTAACTGTCATCAGCACTCGTTTGATTGGTTGGCGCAGACAATTGACGGACAGTTATCAGTTAATAAGCCTAAACAAATTCTTTCTGTTTCTATTTATTTCAATTCCGTGAGAAACGTAATCAACTAAACTTCTGAACTGTCTCAACAAGCAAGGCTGGGCGATACAACCTTAAAACAATACCGCCATATTAAATTGATTTATCGTGATACCACCACATATATCACAATATTTTGAAATCTCCTCAAAAGAACTTCATATTAATAAATGGTAAGACTGGGTGACAAAATCAAATATCATAATATTTTTGATAACAACGATATTGTAGGGATGACTATTGGTAATTTCACCATATTAACACATTACCAATAATTATTGGTAATGTCGATATAATGTCTATGTGGATAAACACTAGTATTAGATCAGGTAGAACGGTCTGTTAACTCCAGAAAATGACCTCACTTTACTGTAATGCAACCTTTAAAACCAGCAAAACACACTTCTGCCTCATCACGATATATAGTCTGATATCACGATAACAATATAATATTGATTATATAGTTATCATGATATAATGATATAAAAGCTCCAGTTCCAGGTCAGGTTGAGTACCAGATTCACATCAGTCATCTGTTTTCAACAGGTTTTCTGGCTCCACTGGTCCAATAACAAGTCCGACAGTCTGCACCAGCTAATTATAATGCATAATAATAATCATATGTAGCACCACATATCATTTTAAACATGCTTGTTTTTTGATAATTAGCCATCTAATCAACACTATTCAGTTTCCTCTGCATGAAAAATGGGGCATTCATCAATTGACAAACTTTTCCAGCTGCCCTGAAAATATCCTGATGTGAAGCCATGCACTTTAAGTCAAACTAAGCCATTTATGGAAGCTGAAAAAAGCATATAATGGACTTCAAAATGCAGTGCATTTTAAGGCTGTTACCATTAGCTACTTGTTAGCTTTAATTGTATATGTTTAAACAAATGTACAGCTGGGAGAGAAAGGTGTTTTTGAGATAAAACTGAAATCTCACCTGGACCAGAAATATGACCAAGAAGTAGAAATTAGCAATTCTTCTGAACTGCTCAAACAAATTCTTGGGGATGAAGTTCCAGAAGGTGTACTGTGGGACAGAGTGACAGCAGCAGTGTTATTAACACACACACACACACACAGACACATATACACACACACACACACACACACACACACACACACACAGAAAAACAGAAAAGGGAAAACAATGGCACATCATAATTCACTCCTCCTGGCAAGAGAAAACAAGGATGCAGAGCTTGTCAAACACAAGAAAAGTGAAGTGTGTCATCCTTAAAAACGTGGCCACAAAAGAGATTACACGGTTGTCTAAAAAAGAAACTAAAGAATAGAGTGATGATAAACAATGTTATGGCGCTGACTCCCGGGCTCGCTCACCTTGGAAGAGACGATGCGGTTGTCGGGGTAACGCTGAGGGATGTAGGCCTCGGCTCCCGGAGGGGGTTCTTTATGCCCGATGTACACCGTCCGACTGTCCACCCAGATCTCCTCCCCCACACACTGATGGAGAGAGAGAGACGTATAGATATAAATAGAAATACAGGTGGAGAGAAAAACATAGATCACGCTGTTCAGCCTTGGTAAAGTGGCTGTTACAATCCATAACCTACTTACTATTATTAGGCTTATATCATCATTACCACATTTACTAAATTAAATATCACACTTTGTCATCCACCCGTGCTAACACCTTACAATCACGCCAACGCCTCCTCACAACCAGGCATCGACTAAATGCAGCATGTGGACTATTAATGGTCCGCTCTAAATAAATAATCTGATGTTCATTATTTGATTTGAATTATGTAATCTTTATTTTGCAGCCCCAGTCTCCTGTAGTAAAATCAACCAGATTTTAGTAGATGTTGATCAGCAGAAATTAACCACCCAGTAGTTTGATAAATAATTAATCGTTAAAAGGTCACATTGATGACATTTTTATACAGATTGCTATTTTTTTTTAAATAACACATTGACAGAGCTTGTTAAAAACATTTTTATGATTGTGAATCAATAATTTAAAAATGTTTGTGGGATCCCAAATGATCGTTGGATTCTTTGGATTTCAGACTGCTGGTAAAACAAAACAAGCAACTTCGAGATGTCACAATTCAAAACAGTGATGGATGGTTTGTTATATTTTGAGTCAATACAGTAAATAATTCAAAATATATACTTTTTTAAAGATCTACAAATTATTTTAATGATGAAATCTGACGGCATAAACAACGCCAAATCAAAATCATTGTAACTGTAATAAAGTCAAAATGAATTACAAATAAAATTCTTCTGTAAGTAAGAACCTTGCCTGACTGTCCTGGATTAAACATTTGTTACACAACACTGTAACACGACTTCATTCGGTTCTTTTTACAAACAACCTCGCAGACAAGACAGGGCCGACTAAGGAGTGCGTGCGTGTTTGTTGATGTGTGTAGGTGGAATCAGCTCTGAGTCACACAAGTGTGGATTTGTCATTTATCTTTCCGCTTCATCCTGCAGGACCTCTCTGCAGCCTGCGCTCTGCTCCATCATTCCATTTCTCTTTTTCTGCTACACAGATACAAAACAACACTTCTGTTGGTTTTACTAGAGCAGCCCAATGAAGTGATGCAAAATAATGAAAGCACGTTGGATCCTGTGTATGCGAGTGCTCCATCTTAGTTCGTCTCTCATCTATATTACATCTAAGTAGCTCCCTGGGGATTAACACAGTGCATTCTGGGAGTTTAACGCAGCACATATTTTTCCAAGGTGTCCTTCATTACACACTACTGTGGGAAGTGAGCTCTGCAAGAAAAATCAAGAGTCAAGAGACCGCAACATTCAGCTGCTTGTTTCCATCTGGCCTCCTACGTGGCTCCTAATGCTTCGGCCTGAGTGGGCAGCGTGAGCAGAGCCTTTGGCAAAGCAGCCTGCCTGACACAGCTCAAACAGAAGTGTTGACCATTAGCAGTAAAGTTCTGGGACAAGCACTTCGTTGGAAGCAGCGCTTCACTGCTTAAAATGTCCTCAACTTTTTGGCAGAGTTGTAGCTCATCACTGCCAATGACCAAATCTTTTAATGTTCACATGCCTCCTCAGCAACCTTGTGCATTCAGATGCGTAAGTTTTAAAAAGTTTAAACTGGAGTACAACTATCAATTAACATCCTTCTTTGAGTTTGGACACAAGATCTAATGAGGGCTTTCCATTGTGGCCTCTGCAATGAGGAATCTGTGTCAAAATAGCGCAGCGTGATAGTAAAAAAGCAAAGAGTCACAGATCTAAACTTATCCACAGCGATCAACAGGCGCTTGTTGGCCGTGGGATGAAAATAGACATGGAGCCAACAGTGTCAGCCAACTTGAGACCCCTCCAAAACATTAGGGGGGCAACATGACCCTCAGATGCAGTGCAATGGAAAGAGAGAGAGAGAGAGAGAGAGACAGAGAGAGAGAGAGAGAGAGAGAGACAGACAGAGACAGAGAGACAGAGAGACAGACAGAGAGAGAGACAGAGAGAGAGAGACAGACAGAGAGACAGAGACAGAGAGAGAGAGAGAGACAGAGAGAGAGACAGAGAGAGAGAGACAGAGAGAGAGAGAGAGAGAGAGAGAGAGAGAGAGAGAGAGAGAGACAGAGAGACAGACAGAGAGAGAGAGAGAGAGAGAGAGAGAGACAGACAGACAGACAGACAGACAGACAGACAGACAGAGAGAGACAGAGAGAGACAGACAGACAGAGAGAGAGAGAGAGAGAGAGAGAGACAGAAAGCCAGACAGACAGAGAGAGAGAGAGAGAGAGAGAGAGAGACAGACAGACAGACAGACAGACAGAGAGAGAGAGAGAGAGAGACAGACA